>JANZLF010000009.1:19021077-19034999 GCA_026546835.1 Erythroxylum foetidum
TTAAAAATCACATTCTTTTTTACCAATTCATTCAAAGGGGCTGCAATAGTAGAGAAATCCTTCACAAATCTCCGATAGAAGCTAGCCAAGCCATGGAAGCTTCGAACCTCATTCGCATTCTTGGGAGTTGGCCATTCTTTAATTGCCTTCACTTTCTCTTCATCAACTTGAAGTCCTTTAGCACCTACAATAAAAAACAAGAAACACAACAGTATCTATGCAAAAGGAACATTTTTCTAAACTGGCATAAAGCTTATTCTCTTTTTCAAGTCCAAACCCATCATGAAAGTGTTTCACATGATCATATAAACTCCTGGAATACACTAGAATATAGTCAAAATAGACAACCATGTACATTCCAATAAAAGGATAAAACACATGATTCATCAAACTCATGAAAGTATTAGGTGCATTAGTCAAGCCAAAAGGCATAACTAACCACTAATACAACCCAAACTTAGTTTTGAAAGTAGTTTTCCACTGATCACCCTTTTTTATGCAAATTTGATGGTGCCCACTTCTAAGATCAATTTTAGAAAATATATAAGTACCAAGCAACTCCTCAAGCATACCATCTAAATAAGGGATAGGGTAATGATATTTCACCATGATTTTATTGATGGCTTTGCAGTAAACACACATTCTCCATTTGTCATCTTTTTTAGGAACAAGTATAACCGGCACAGCACATGGGCCCAAGCTTTCTCTTACAAGGCCCTTTTTCATAAGCTCTTCAACTTGTCTTTGGATATCCTTAGTCTCTTCCGAATTGGCTCTATAAGCAAGCCTATTCAGAATTTAAGCTCCGGGAAGGAAGTCTATATGGTGCTCAATGCCTTTCAAAGGGGGCAATCCATCGGGAATGTCCTCTAGAAATAGGTTGCTGAAGTCCTGCAACAAAGATAAAACACTAGATGGCAAAGATAGATCAAGCTCATTAATAGTTAAGAAAACATCTTTATATAAAAGTATATACGATTCTTCACATTTTAAAGCTCTCTTGATCTCACTTTTTCCAACAAATTAAGTCACTCACTTTTCTTCATTTTTTCACTATTTTATTTTCTCTCTTTTTTCTTTCTTTTCAATCTCTCTCTCTTTCTTTTCTTTTGTTCTCAATTTGCATTCTTTCTCAATCCTCACTTGATCCTCATAAGCTTGAATGGGCCTAAGAGATTTCAACACAATATTCTTTTTTTTAGAATTAAACAAAATATATATTAACAAAAGTAAAAGGTTATACAAGATCCAGCTACAAGTATCCTTGCGTCAAAGACACACCTACAGTACTAAGAAATCAACCACGAATCAACAGCTATCCAATCAATACATTAAGAAGTTAAATTAACCAAAGAGATTTGAGATCATTACATGTCCTATCCTGTTTTTTATGGGCCACTATCGTTTCTCTAATCACATTAACAATCATAGCAGTTAGCTCGGATTTATGTCGAGCCTCATTCTTGTAGATCCTCCTGTTCCTCTCCCTCCAAAGGTAATAGATGACCATCTGGAAAGCGATCTTGACTAAGAACCCATACGGGTAACCATGTCTTGCATACCAAATAATATCATCTAACACCTCATCCCATATATACGAATTGCTAGGGAATCGAAGCAACACCAACATTCTGCTCCACACCGATTTACTATATTCACATTCAAAAAATAAATGATTTCTCAATTCAGTAATCATTTTACATAAGACACAAATAGGATCAAAGGACCTAAACCACCTATCCTTGGTTAGTAATCGGTTTTTGATCACCAACCAAAGACAAACAGTCGCCTTGGGGCACATTACTTTACTGTTTACAATGTCTTACCATGGCACTATTAGAAGTGGTGTTTGTAGAAGAAAATGCGTTGATTTATTAGTAAACCTCCCACATGAGTGTAAAGTCTAGACCACTACATCCTTCATTCCTACAGTTGGGTTTATATGAAACAATCCCTCCAGAACGTGAAACTTTCATTGGGAAGATAATCGATCCTATTCCTTTCAAATCCAAGCAATCGTCGCCCCCTTAGGAATCCTACTTCTGAGTCCCTGGAGATCCTCTCGAAGCCATAAAGGACTTGAGTCAGCCCAGTTGTCAAACCACATCCTAATATCCTTCTCCATCCCTTACTTTATGTTTCATGATCTTGGAAACCACATCCCTAAGCTTCAACATCCCCCTAACCATCCACGAACCATGGAAAAGAAAAGACTAACAATTTTTGTATCTATCATGCCTAACTTTTATATCAAATTGCCATGGCCTACCAAACAAAATATGTCCAGTATACGTAGGTGCAACATCACATTAAATCTCATCATGATACTTACCAATAGAAAATGCAACCATTAGTTGTTTGGGGACTTTCATCTCATCACAAACATTTAACCATTGTAATTTATATAAGCAAATTAAGCTTGTTAACAAGTAAAGTGCTAGCAACATTGGTAAACTTCCACCATCTAGGATCACGAACTTTACGATTAATGAGACACCTTATATGAAAGATGTGCTCACATTGCTCTTCTTTAAGATCTTCTTTTGGTTTGATATTAAGAGCATGCCTAGCCGCAAGGGCTTCACCAACCTCAGCATCACAATCAACATTGGAAGCATCTATTAATGGAGGCACATCATCAAAATCGTCACTATCACTACTTTCACCAGCAACATCACCATTCTCAAGCAAAATCATGGTTCTTTTTTTAGGGCATTAAGAAGTAATATGAACAAAACCTTGACATTTAAAGCATTTAACTTTAAAAGAATGAGTAAAGGAAGAAGAAGGTTTAGAGTCATTTTTACCCTTAGGATTTGGAGTAGAGAATTTAGGCTTACTTTCCTCCTTTAGCTTGATGTCTCCCATAGATTTGAAGGAATTTTTAGACTCCTTCAAGCTTTTTTTTAGGAACTCGATCTAGCACCATTTTGGATCTTTAATTGCTTTTCTACCATGATGGCCTTATGAACAACTCATCCATGTCAAGGAAATTTTGCAGTTCTATAATGGAAGCAATTTCAGGGTGCAAACCATCAAGAAAATCTTCTTATGGTAGCTTCCAAGTCCTCTTCAACATTGTCCCTAATCATGATGATCTCCATCTCTTGGTGGTGCTCTTCAACAATCATGGATCCTTGCCTCAATCTTTGCAGCCGCTTGAACAATTCTCGATAGTAATGGTTGAGGACAAAGCACTTTCTCATGATGGCTTTCCTTTATTACCATATGTGGATTGGTCTTTCAAAATTCCTCCTTCTATTTACTTGCAACTGATCCCACCAAATACTAGCATAATCATAAAATTCAACAATAGTAAGTTTTATCTTTTTCTTTTCACTATATGTATGACACTCAAATGCATGTTCTATTTTCCTCTCCCATTTAAAATACAATTCATGATCATTTTTCCCATGAAAAGAAGGGATTTTTAATTTTATGTTGTTAAGTTCATTACGAGAAGGAGCCTGTCTGCCTCTCCTAATGTTGAGGCCTTCAGCCTCAGATTGCACATCTTCATTTTCTTCATGGAACGTCCTTCTAAGACCTTTGGAGTTTGACCTGGATTGGATGTCATCCAACCTACCATTCAACCAACGGAATTGATCTTGCATAACCTTCATAAAGACTTTGAAATCTTGCTCATATGATTCATCTTCTTGAGATATGTTTATAAACTATAAAATGTTAGTGAACAAAAAAACAATATGGATAGAACCACTCAACCTCACGTGTATACACTCAACAAATGCCAAACAACTCGCATATCACACAAAAATTGGCCTTTTTTATGATGCAAACACTCTTGCCTTTTACCACTCATCTTGATTTCTATAATATCCTTAATTGAAACAAGACGCAATCAAATAGAAGCAATCAAATCAAGTGGCAGCCAAGAGTAGAATCCCAAAATAAAATTCTCAAAGAATCAAAAGGGGAAATAGGATATGGAAAATAAAGAAGAAGTAAAGGAGACAAATATGCAAAGGGAAAGGGACTTGAAGGGAAAGGAGGGCTCAACAAATATGAAAACAAAAAAAGTAGCTTTAAAAGTATTAGGAAAGAAAAATGATGGGAAAGTGGAGAAACTTGGAAACCAAGTAAAGGAAAAACAGGATAAGTAATGCATTAAGGAAGTGATTACCTCAAGGAAAGTCAAACTTGAAGCTAAAGAAAAACGAATGAGGAAAGAAATAAAATAGGAAACTAAAGCTAAAATATGAAAGTAATTGAAATAAGAAAGTTAAGCAAATAGGAAAGTAAGCAAGTTCTAAGCAATACAAGATAGGAAAGTACTTGCAATTTAAGTTCAAGCAATAAGAAAGATGTTATCTTTAGTTGATTGCAATTAAGAAAGGAACAAACTTAGACTCCACTTCTCTAGAAATTGCAGCACACACTCTGATTGTTTTCTTCTTTTTTCTTTTTTGATGAATTTCTTTTCTTTTTATTTTGATGAATTTTTTTTCTTTTTGACTTTCACTTCTTCTTCTTTTTTCAGATAATTTGAAGTTCACACAAATAAATATGGAAATAAAAAAACACAAAGCAATTTTTAGAAGTTGAACACTCTCAATTTTCTACTTAGTGTAACTTACTCTAGAAAGCTTGGATTTGAATGATTCCAAAACGGGGAGAAAGAAGAGATTCTGAACTTGAAAGAACATATATTATTCAGCCAAAAACTCAAATAAAAAGTGAATGAAATAATGGATGAAAAATAGACAAAGAAGAAGAATGAAAATAAACAATAAAATGATAGTTATTTGAAATCTAGCAACCAAAACGATCTAATACCAAATGATGAGAGACCCAATTGGAACTTGTCTTAAAGAACTGTCAACAAGATGGAGCTATGCCCAGGATATGTAGAATCAAGCAAACACACGAAATCATAAGAAACAAAATTGAAAAGATAGAAACAGAACACAAAGAGAAAAAGGGAGGTTAGAAGAAAGTTGCTCAATGGAAAGAACCTTAAGGGCCTGTTTAGTTATATGTTAATTAATAGAATGGAATGGAATAGAACGAAACGATTTATAATAGAATGAAATGCAATATAATAAAAAGCTGTTTTGGAGGGATGGGAGGGTTCATATTGTAATGTAGTGAAATGTTTTTTGAAAGATAGATGGAATGTAACGTATAATAAATAACTATTATACCCCTGATATTAAAATAATTATTACAGGAAGTTTAATGCTATGATTTTAAAACGGAAATCATGTCCAATTAAAAAGTCACAGTTCAAGTCACAACCGTGAAAAATAATTTTTTATATATTTTCTATTTTAAAATAATAAAAATTTTATTATTTTATTATTAATTGATACAATTTATTATTAATTATATAAAATATTATTATTATTATTTATTTTATTTTATGCTATTATATGTTATTTATATTTAAAAATATTTCTATGATTGTTATATATTTTCTATTTTCATTAATACAAATTTTATTATTAATTACATACAATTATTAATAATAATATAATAATATTGTTATTAGACTAAGGAGAAATAATATAAAAATATTATTAATTATATACAATTTTTGTGGACTGTCATAAATGAGTCTGGAGGAAAGGGGGCTAGGATTAGAAGAAATAAATAGTTATAAAAAATTATTGAGAGTATATTAGATAGTATGTATTTATTAGTTTACGTTCCATCCTAAACCCCCCGAATCGAAGGTTTCTTATTTTCATTATTTAGGATGGAATGAAATGTAACATGATATCCTCCACTTCCATCCCATTCCGTTCCATTATATTATGAAACTCTTAATCAAACGATGGAAGTGTGTTAGGTTCCATGCCGTTTTATTACCAACCCCTCAACCAAAGAGGTCCTAAAAGAACTTGTTCCTTAGAACTCTAACCTTGGAATGCCACAAAGGAAGACCACTCCTTCAATAAGTTAAGTATTCTCAAATAATACAAAAAAAGCAAGAATGCTTTCAATAATACTCAATATTATTTCTAAATGAAAAATCCCTTTTCAAAGTATATAAAGAGTGCCTATTTAAAGGAAAAACTTCCTAACTTAATGTCCTAAAGAAGAAACTAAATAAAAGGAAACAAATAAATCCCTAAAAGGAAACAAAATAAACTTAGAAAGGTATTGACGAGAAGACCTTATTTTAAGGAAAACAAAAAGGAAACTAATTAGAACACAATTTGAACATATTAGACCTTATATATCACATCTTTCTCTTTATTTTTAAGTGGAACATGGTTGTCACATGGTATTTTAAGTGAGTTCTCCCAATTGGACTCCATGTGGGCCTTTGTACACTTCATATTGGGCTTCAAAGAGTAAGACAATGCTTCTTGGACCTTTATGAGATGAAATCTGACTCAACAACAACGACTCTATCTCTCGAAGGTTTTAGATCAAACAATTCAATGCTTGCTTCATTGCTTTGGCCCTAGCTCTTGTCATTGGGCCTCCAACATCTTATAATAGATCTTTAGGAACATTAGACTTGAATGTTAGGTCTTTGATATGGGAATTTCGTTCAACCCTTTGCCTTGCACATTCAGATTTCAAATCTGATCCAATTTTAGCTCCTAAGCCTCCTTTTGCAAGCTTTTGTCCATACAAGTCATGCCCTAGGCTTCCTTGGGGCAGATCATACTATGTATACTTCTCTTCTTGTCTTTCACATGTCCATGGTTCTCCATTATTATCTACAACACTAAAAAATTTGAGTTAAGTTCATGTAAATATTTTATTTCTAAAATAAAACATCAACCACAACTTTTAAATTTAGTCCCTTTTGTAGTAGGTCCAAGATCCTTATCTTTACCAAAAATAAGCCACCATTAGCATGAAACTTAAACTTAGCTGTTTTAGATTTGTATCTCTTTACTAATCACATCATATATGACTCTTAGCTTATTAACATCTAATGTTAACAAAAACCTTTCCCCAAGATCCAAAATTGTTTTGGTTCCTTGTTAAGTGATCTTGATCTATTTGGTTTGGTATGTCTGACATTCCCCACAACTCCTAAAGATGGAAAGTGAACCTCACTGAATGGGTCACGTCATCTAATGATCGATAATTTGACATGGATAAAGTGGGGAGGAAAAATGACTTAATATTATCTGGGTCATTTCTTAAAAAAATTTACGAATCAAATTGTCACACAATTTATTAATCATATTAATTACAATTTCGAATTATTCCATATAACTCAAGAAATTATTAATCCTTATTTTTAGAGTTTATTTATGGCAGTCATGTTAATATACCTTCATATCTGGCATATGACATTTATAGCATCGCAAATGATATCAAACATATGTTGTGAGTTTTGTATGAGCCTTTTTGAAAACTTTTACCACATCTTGTTGTTTTCTTCACCATCTCTTTGGTGGAATCAAAACATCAAAATTTAAATTCCCATTCCAAAGTAAAACTATTCTAAAAAGGAAATAAAAGTTACATTTTTGAATCCCCATTCCAAATGTAATAGGCATGCAAGCCTCAAAAGAATGAATTACATAAAAAGTAAGTTAACATACTTGTTTATTTAATTAATCTAATTAATTAACTTTAAGTGGCACCTAAGCCCGCATTAGTTTCATTCAAAAGAAAGCAATACAACATACACATAATTTATTGACACCTTGGCCATACAAAACTCACTTTCGTCCCAAAAAAAACAAGTTAGTTCCAAGACAAAAACAACATTTACATTTTGCTTTATAAACAATTCATTCACCATTAATATATAAATCAATGTAGCTCAAAAGAATACATAATGGAATATATATATTCCATTGGAGGTTAAAAATATTCTCTAATATTTAAACATGCAATTTCTCACAAAATTCCATGTAATAAAAGTTAGAATCACATTTTGCCAATTAAGGCCATTAATAAATCTGAAAATAAACTACATATGGGAAAGGCTTACAAAAAAATAATCTATCGCATAGACTTAACCTTTTCAATCTAAATACAATCCTATTATCCTTGGTTTAGGAATATCCCAAAACAATTGGATGAAAAACATGAACCCAAGTGCAAACTAAAATGCTGGAAAGATTTCCAGCATTTCAATTCTTGACACTCCTTACTTTCAATCAAGTCTAACAATTAAAATTAATTGTTCCGGATCTTAAAACACAATCAAATCAGTGTTTGAAACGTAGAAAAGAACCAAATCAATTATAGGAAAAAGGTTTTAAAACATATTTATTAATACATATTAATACATAAAATAATTAATCTTCAAGACAAGCAATCAATTAACCAACCTATCATGTAAACCTTGCACTAAATCAGTCCAAAAATGGTCACAAATTAAAGCCTATGCTCTAATACCATTGTTAGTTTTGTGTTAAAACAAAAATTTTAAAACCAACAAGAACCTAAAAGATCTTGTCTTGTAAGCAATTCATAAACCAATATAGCATAAATCAAAGCATATAAACCATTATACCTTAAACTTGGTCTCCAAACCAAATAGAAGATCTCAAGGTTCCACCTTCTAGCTCACGACTTCAGCTCCTTACTCACAACTTCAATTCTTTTGCACCAAATAAAATGCAATCCAAGGTTTTCACCAAAGATTGATTAGAAGGCCCAATGTTTCCCAATGTTAGATGGTACTTCAATGGCTTATCTTTGATCCTAGAAAAATCCCCAAAATAGACAAAAATATGGGTGATCGAATGCCCAACACATGATCTAAATGGCAAAGATTTTTGGGTCTTATAAAAAGGATGAAAAAAAATCAGTAGATTGGAGGAAGACAAAAGAGAAGGAAAAAAAAGGTTGAAACCGCGGGAGAGAAGAAGATAAAAAATAGCAGCTGGAAAAACCACACCAAAAATGATGAAAATCCTTCTTCCTGTTGGATAGATTAGGGTTAATTAAAAACCTCTTTAATTGTCTAAAATTCCCTTGTGTAAATAAAGCCAAGAAAACAATGTGAAAAGATAACTTAATCGTTAGGCTTTAAACACATCTCTATGTTAATTTTAGACACCTCATGATTTTTCAAGGTTGTCCATGCAAATTTTCATTTAAATAGTCACTTTGTCATTTGCTCATGTTTCAAAAATAATTAAACATTTGATCCAATTGTCATATAACTATACCATATAATTATATGTATTATTTTGTTGAGCATCAAATTGATATGACATGTCATACATATCAAATAAATTTATCTAGGATTAAATTTGTTATCTAATAAAATTTATTCTAATATCATATGACAATCAAAATAATTATAACACTTATAACTAATTTTATCATCATGTTCATATCTCCATATGATATTCTAGAATAATTTTCCTTTTCTAATCAAATCTTTTCTGCTGTGACTCATTGAGATCTATGTCATGTTGACAATAGATTTAAAACCCCTTCTATTTCTACACATTATAAACAGTATCTAACAAAATACATTATAATTTACTCAAATGACATAGATGATAAGTATCATAAAAAATCACGATCTCGAAGTAAAAATTGCCTGTGTTAATTCTTTTGTCTCATAATATCTTGAATAAATGCAAGATTGGAATATGTCATTCTTGCCAATTTATTGTTTTTTTATATTACCAAAGTAAATCGTAAATATGATTAACTCCTTAATCATATTGCATGTATATAATATTATTATCAAGGGCCTATATATATTATCACTCATATCATATACAAGGGAAAATAGTATTCTTGATGAACATTTATCCTCTACACAAGTCATGGATACTGTGGCATTATTTATATATCTACTTATTACGGTTAGTGTTGGACAATGCCAACAGATACATATTTCTTTTGTAAGAAAATGAACTTCTTATACTATATAATTCAATACACGTATGAAACATTAATGACATAAACACAATCCTAATAATGTTTCATTTAGGGTTTGTCGAATACCATAATCTTCATTATGTATCTATGTGATTAAACTGACAACTCCTTATTGAATGGTTTATAAAATATCACCATCATTTAATCCACACACTAATCTTTTAATGTTCAATTAATATTCCATGTTAATTACCAAGATTAGCAACATTTTAGAGTAATTATTATTTTCATTACAGAGTTTTACAATCTGAGTCCTCAACTCTAATAATCCATAAATAATGGAAACTCATGGAACAAAATGACATAAACCATCGACTTCATGAACATAACTGTTAGAATACAACCATCTAATGATTGGCTTCTAGATCATAACACTAACAAAAACCTACCACCTTCACCGTCTTTTCTTCCAATTCTCTTCGTCTCCATATTGTAGTATAATTGAAACTAAATTGATAATTCATCAACTTCTCACTTATTATTATTTTCTTTCACTTCTCTTGTGTGTGAGACTTCCATTCTTGTTAATAAAGCTATTTAAATGGTGAAGATGTAAAGAAACACCTCCACCTGCCTCATCCTTGATGCTATGGGCCTCATGTCATTGGTCTAAAGTGTCAATAACAAGACTTCATAACCTGACTATCCATTGTAACACACTTAAATCTTGATTTTCTTAACTTTCATTGCAACTCTTATTATAACATCTCGTTCCCACATTAAGGATTAGAAGCCTAGATTTCTATAACAGAGAAAATAGCAATGAGAGATTAGAAAAATGCATTTCATGCTCACGCAAAATGTTAACATGCATACGTGAATTTGATTATTGCACACATTATAATGAATTGTCCATACACTCTTTTGACATTTTTTGGGTATAAATGATTGTTTTAATGCATGATTATAATGTGAATCATGCATTATGTGTATTAAAAGTTGAGTTGGAATGTATAAGTAGTGAATTAGAAATTTTAGTCAAATATGAGAATTTTCTAAAATTTAAGGGTATTTGCGGACTAGAAAAATGCCAAGTGGCAAAACAATTGATGAATAATAGTAGAAATAAGAGTCCAATGACAATGTAAATTTTTATAAATGATATTGGGATTTAATGACAAGTGTCATTAAAAATTGGGAGAAAATTGGGTTGAAAATTGGAGACAAATGGACTAGATTTTTAAAAGAGCCAATTTGAGACCACAAAAAGAGGACAAGTGGTGAGTGACAAGTGTGTCACAACACTTGCCACTCACCACTCACGATTTTATTCACCGAAATTGAAGACCATCTAATGGTCTTTCACTTGTCAAAAATGATACATGCCCCTCCTCTTCATCTTCTTCCTTTGCCCTCTTCTTCACTCAAGGATATCTCACTCTTACCTTCATCTTGTTGATTTTTGTCCAACTCTTTCACTTTATTTCTTTAAGATTTGTTGTCTTCTCCTTCTTGTTACTAAAATACCTAACCCTTTTACCTTAAATGATGGTGATGATCATATATGTTGGAGGAGTTAGGGTTTTATAGTGATTGAAGAAGTTTTGGGTAAATCAAGTAAGTAACCTATTAATCTTCATGGCTTTGATGAATGAAGCATATTTGATGATAGTTAGAGGATAAATGTTCATAAAATGAAAATGGGTACATGCTAAAACATGAATGAATAATGTGTTAGATTATTGTCTTACTTTGGCATTTTGATGGGTAATAGATTATGGAATGATATAATGTTGGATTAACTGAGTAAATGGTGTTTAAAGTGTGTTGGAAAAATGTTAGCTGGAACATTTTCCATTGATTATGCATATGTGATTTAGCCATAAATTATTCTGTAGATATCCAAATGAGATTATTTTTTATTTAGATTAAATTAGAGACATACGGCTACATTTTTTCTGAAGACATCGAATTCAAATTCTATCTTTAAGAGTTTCAAATTTTGACCTGAAATTTTGTATTAGGTGTAGTAATTTGATGGATGAATACAAGTGTTTGTGTTCTATTTTGAGAGAATGAAACACCATGAGTGATGAGTGGTTATGTAGATGTTGTTAGTTGTGAATTAAAGGTATAATGAAAGTGAAGGTTATGTTAACCAATATGTTAAGTTATGCTCTTGAACTGAGATGAATTAAGGTGATAGTTAGAAGTGAAGTGAAAGTGGAAATGAAGTTGAATATGTGCAGAAAGTTGATAATGTATATATATGTATATGTTCTGTTTTAGTGTTCATGATCAATCATGGACTATAATTTATTTATAGATGATATTGAGTTTAATTGGAGATAGAATAATGGGGAAATGGTGAGTAATTGAACTAGAAATGAAACACCAAGCATAAGGTAGTGAATGAAGGAAGTAAAGAGTTAGAAATATGGAAAACTAAGGATACAATTGGATATATGTTGGGGAAAGAAGCATAACGTTTTCTGTGGAACTCGGATTGAGTTCATTTAAGTATGGTTTTGAAGAGAACTTCGGGTTCTACAACTCCTATGAAGACCCTGAGAAGAGATTTTGACATCTAGAGGTCCATAAATTCAAATTTATATTAGTGACATGTGAAGGTCCACTTAACGGACATGGATGTCCGCCTAACAGACATTCACTGATCATTTGGTCTTAATTAAGGCTTAAATGGGGCTTGAATTGAACCTAGAATGACGCTTGAATTAAGTGAATAATGAGTGATATGTATGAAGTGATAATGGAGGTTATAACTTAGTGAATGAGTGGATGATATCAAATTACCAAAGGCACGAGTAGAATGGGAATAAAGATGTTCGTATGATATAGTTATGATTTAAAGGAGTTGAGTAATATGTATGAAGTGCTTTAATGTGAACGAGAATTGGGTATTATGAGAGCATATATTGTTAGAAAAAGGAATGATGAGAAATTGAGTTATGATACTAGAATAACCAAATGTTCTTGAGGTGTAAGTCTAAGAATAAGCTAGACACATACAAAGGATAAGGATTGAATGGTGAACTTAGAATGATCATGTACAAATGAAGTGTAAACCTAAGTTCAACTAGATGTATATGAATTATGAAATGAGAATAAGCATAAGATGTGAATTTAGATAACATACTTGAGATTGTCATTGAGTATGCATAATACGCAACATATATACATATGTAAGTGATTGAGTATTCATAAGATTGTGCAATTAATAATGTGTGTGCAATATGTGTTTTGCATAATGATGATGTAGAACAGAACGTCTGCATCCAGATGTTTCTGAATCATGGAAGCTAGTGCTAATTTGGAGCAAACTGTGAGTCAACCTAGATGATCTTACTTTATATGATTATTCTATTTAAATTCTGTATTGAATGATTATATGAATGTGATTGTAGGAAAATGAATATCTGAGGTGTTTGATGCATGAAATAAATATTGGAAGTGCTTATTGAATGTGAATTGGATTGACTATATGATACTCAACTTGATTGTTGAATGCTGGACCAAGTCCTGAAGAAAAATGTGAATATACATGTGAATGAAATAAGTGATTCTCAACTTAAATTTTGAATGTTGGATCAAGGTCCGAAGATATGTGTAAAGTGAAATAATGTGATTGATTGATCTTATGTAATTGATGCATTTAATTACATGAATGCATGATACATAAAGGTTGTTGTGACCGAAGTAGCTATTGAAAAGGACCTAAAGCTCAAAAAGTGAAAAAGAGCTTAAAGCTTAGAAAGTGATTAAAAGCCAAAGGTTCACAATGTACAATGAGCCTGGTATCTCCGATGGATACGAGATAGTTATCAATGAGCCCGATATCTATAATGGATGTAGGACAATTATAGGCACTCAGCCATAATAATAACAATTGAAAGTGAGTCTCATATGTTAGAGTAGTGCCCTAAAGGCAATCGCCTTTAGTGCATTTTGTACAAAGTTATGTACAGATTTTATGAATAAATAAAGAAAGGCATATTTCATTAATTTGTTGTTCATTATTTATGAACTGATATTGATCTGTAATCGAATTAATGAAGTCCATGATATATGACATAGCATGAAGGAAATTATGATGTGATCATACTACTGAGATTCCT
>JANZLF010000009.1:19047866-19073291 GCA_026546835.1 Erythroxylum foetidum
TTGAGTGAACCATCGATGATGGTTACTCATTGAGTTTCGCAAACTCACCCAAATTGCGACTATTTTTCAGGACAGCGCTAGTGTGACTCCTAGCTCCGGATTGTGAGACTTTTCCTTCTGTGTGTGCGCCGGCGAGAGGAGCATGGCTCACAGGTCGATCAGCTGGGGATCCTTTGGGGTATTTTGGGGATGACCTAGATAGGAGTTATTACTGTCTATTTTGGACTTGTTCAGCTGTAAATGTGACCGGATATTGTATTTAGGGTTTTATAAAATGAAACGAAGGTTACTCTTTTGGTTTTAAAAATATATAGTGAAATTGATATTACTGCTTCAATTATGTTGATGCCATGAGGTTTATTAGAAGTGATTGTATCGTAGTACACCCTCATCGTAGGGTATGTATCGGTATGACCTACGGGCATCCCGGTGTATACTCTACGGTAAGGGGGTGCTACATGAGCACTGCATATGCATATGATATGTATGATTTAAATAGTTTGATTGATTTATGAATGTGATATATGATTTAAGTGAATATGAAGCGTATGTGACACAATATGTTGAATTGATGAAGTGATGTGCATTATGCAATTATATGAATTGACGTGTTATGTCTTTGAGTGAATCATCGAGGATGGTCCACTCACTGAGTTCGCAAAACTTAACCCAAAATTTGCAATGTTTGTCATGCTTAGAGAATATCTCCAGTTAGACAAATTAGAGTTAAGCCACTACATTCGAGTAAGAGATAGAGGTCGGATCAGTTCGCACGTACATTTATATTTCTTTATTTTTATATCAAAATATGTATTCACAAGTATTTTACAATGTGTGTGTAAATGATTTTGTAATGTAATGACTTCATGAATAAAATGTTTTGTATCTGAAATAGATTTTAATGAGTTGTGTAATGGTTGTAACATTGTGATTGAAAATGTTTACGAATAAAATGGTTCTAAAGTTCCATTAATGATTTTCCGCATATGTGTATGACATTTTTGAAAAATTTGTAATAAATTTCAATCGATTGACTATTCTAGCATGCTATCCTCGTAGAGTATGTTCTCGAATACTGTGAATATGTTCGGAGATGTGCCCTATGATAGTGGGGTGCCATACTTATTTACAATAATATTTTTAACTTAGTGAAGCCTCAATCTACAGATACTTAGATTAAGTAGTATTATGAGGCTACAAGATTTCATTATTCTATATCCCACCTTATAAAAAATACTTTACAATAATAACGAGAATCATTTATTACTTCACTACATATTCCTTAAATTTCTTTCATGACTTTTATCCCACCAACTTGACCTAATTTATCCTCTATCCTGCTATATGTATACAACTCTATATTGATCACTATAAAATACCTGCAAAAACCATATTTGATCAACCTGGACCAAAATCGAGCGAGGCCGAGCCGGGTCAAAATTGACATGCCTAGAAACTATACCCCTATTTATATGACCCCCCCCCCCCCTCCTTTCCTTCGTAAGAACCTATCCATATCAAATCTAGGGTATTCGCTAGCTAGTCGTTGTAGCACCACCACTGGCATCAACATCATCTCTGTTTAATCTTCACCCATCGCCAATTCGCTCCAAGCCACTGATTGGTAGCCTCGACATATTTTAGGTCAAATTATAACTGTCTTTTTTTTCAATTGTGCAATCAAGCCTTCTTTATTTGCCACTACCTACACATGCCAAAGCCAGCTGCTTCTTCTCCAATTATGGAAACCAGTCATCCAAGTCAAGCATGGAAATAGTGGTCCTCACTTCTAGCTCACCAATCAATCCAACTTGCGTGACACCCTCATCTTATGGAGTCGTAGTTTCTTACTTCTCTTGTGAGCCACTTGCTATCGACAAAATCTCTAGAAACCTTTACGAGAATCATGAATTACTTCACTACATAATTTTTCTTGAGCAATTAGTTCTTTGTGGGAAGGTTATGACTCTAGTTGTTTAGGACAAATATCTTTTACTGTTGAGGTAATTTAGTGGTATACCCAATTTCCAATAGTGTTGTATATAGTATTAAACGATTATATCCATTTGCCTAAACTTTGGGCCTTGTTTATAGTAAACTCGTCAAGAGATCTCAGCCAGTACTCATTTGTGTACCGTAGATTAATTAACAGTTGAAGATGAGAAAAACAATATGGGCCCTTTGACTTAGTCCATTGGAGTAATTACCCTATAAATGGTTCATATTGTTAAAAACACATGTGCTTGCATGAGCATGACATGCATCATGCATATATTATGACCTTGTTTAAATAAATACCTTTATTTTTATGCAATAGAATCAAATGTTTAAAATACAACTCCCATACTATCGATGAACACAAAATATTGTGGATATTTTTATATAGATTGATTGATTTTCATTTAATTTCTCACTTCAACTCTTCTATCATTTCCATGCACTTATATGTCGTTTAGCATTTAATATGGTTGTCTTATGTTTATTTTGAACCATTTTTAGCATTTAATACTTTGTAGAAATTGTTGTGATTGATGTCACTTATATGTAATTACATTTAGTGATGGAAGGTTTGAACAATATGAACAATTACAATGATTGTGTGTAAATATATGTCATGAAATGATACCATAGAGATGTGTGTAAAATCCTTGATGGTTTAAGAAGTGAAGAAGGGATCTCGAACAACTACTATCTCTTCCAAATTTGGTTGGAAGAATATTAAGGCAGATTTTAAAACAAAATTCAGTAAGAAGTATAATGATGTTCAGTTGAAGAATAAGTATAATGGATTAAGGGTTAGATTGAATAATTTCAAGAACTTACTCAAAAAAATTGGAATCAGTTACAACTCCTTTACTGGTGAAGTTAATGTTACAAATGAATGTTGGGAAAATCTATTTAAGGTAAAATATGTCTTTGTTTTATTAATATATCATATTATATAATATTTGTTCTCATGTTTCTTTTTCATCATTATAGGTGCATAAAATGGCTCATAGATTCAATAAAAAATGATATAAGAAGCTTTCAGACTTGTGTCATATTTTTGAAGATACTACTGCAACTGGTTTGTACACACATCTGTCAATTAAATCTCCATTGAATTGTACAGAAGAGGAACATAGAAATGATGTTGATGAAGATTTCTTGTATAATGAAAAAGGAGATCAAGATATATGTTCTCTATCTAAGAGAAAAAAAAATCTCTTAAGAATATGAGGGAAAATAGGACACATTCTAGCATTGTAGAATAGGTCTTGCTTATAATTGATGAACAATCAAAAAGGAAGAATGATTTACTTGAGAAAAAACTTAGTGAAACATTATCCACTATAGAGAATAGATCTCAAGAGTCTAAGATAATGATGGAATGCCTGAATTCCTTAAATGAATTGGGCGTTGACGATGTGCAATATGGAAAAGTTATGAAGACTTTACATGATTCTTCACTTCATAGGGATATGTTTATGAAGATGATAGATACAAGGAAGTTCGATTGGATTATGTCGCTTTAGTTACATTTTCATATTATTGCATATCGAATTCTTATTAATTTGACACTTTTATATTAAGAACTAGAGTTAATTACTAAAAAAATCCTAAACTTTACACAATTTTGCAATTACAGCCTGAACTTTAAAAAGTGACAAATTAAATACTTGAACTTTTATTTTTTTCTCAAATATAGCCTGATTTTAGTGCCTTTGCTAACAAAATTGATGTGGCAAGCTAAGTCAGTTATGTTATGGTAAATCTAGGATGTCATATATAATGTTAAATCAACATTAGATTTTAATAAATTTAAATTAAACAAAAAGCCTAGCGTACCGTTTTCACCTTGATTTGTAAGGTTTATACACATTTTTGTATGGAGATTGGTTTTTGGTTTGGTTGATTTATTTTTCATGTTCGTTTATCCCTTCCGTCGTATGCCTAATGCCCTAAAGGTGAATTAATAATAATTAATTTGAGTTAATTATAATATGACATGAAAATTGACTTATACTTAGAATCCCATGTGTGACTTATTATAGCTGATGTGGCTTTCTATGTTAGCTCTATTAACGGAAACCCTAACGTTAGGTTAATATGAGAAAATTTGAAAGCTCAGGTATTTATTGCCAATTTTTAAAGTTCGGAATATAATTGCAAAATTAAGTAAAATTTGAGATTTTTTTAGTAATTAACCCTAAACATTGTTTCATAGTTAAACATTTTAAGTTTGTGTTTTGTATGAATGTTTGACTTAATGTTAAGTCTATATTTTGTATGAATATTTTGTCTATATTTGATCAAACCTTTCGACTGAATGTTTTATTAATTATTTAATATTGGCATTGTAGATACATGGATTCCTTATTAGATTTCGAATCATACTATTATGATGAACTGAAGAAGATAATAATGATTTATCTAGCTAGGGGAGAGAACAAATATTTTCACTTACAAAAGTAACCATGTAGAACTTATGCTTTATTAGGTCATAATTGGATATTGGGATTTTTGAATAAGAATTCTATAAGGATTTATGATATCTTAAGTATGAGAATTAATCTTCTTGAGCTTATATGATGAGTTGAAGAGTTTAGGAGGCTTAAAGACAATAAGTCATTTGACTGTGGAAGAACAAGTAACAATTTTCTTGATGAATATAGGGCACAGTGAGACAACTAGAGTCAATGCAAAATGTTTTCAACATTTAACCTGAAAAATTTGAAGTACTTTCACAAAGTCTTACATGCAATTGGTCGTTTTGCAAAAAAAGTCATTACTCTACCATCGTTTATTAATACACCTCCAAAGATTCATTATACTTCAAAATTCTTTCCATATTTTTAGGTATATTCATATATTTAATTAGTATTTTAATTATGTCCTTATGATTAATAACTATTTTAATATATATTTAACTTTTTAGGATTGTATAGGAGCAATAGATGGTACACACATTTACGCACATGTTCTGACCGATGAACAAATATCATACAGGGATAAAAAGAATTAATCTAACATAAAATATTATATGTTGTTACTCATTTGACATATGTTTTACATATGTAATGACTGGATGGGAAAGTATTATAAATGACTCTCGAGTTCTTTTAGAAATAGTGTCAAATCCAATGAACCAATTTCCTATTCCTTCATAAGATACTATATTATTTTAAATAAACATCGTAATTATGATTCTTTTTAATATATTTTTGTTAATATTGTATTCTTTATATTTTAGGTAAGTTCTATTTAGTTTATTCAGGCTATACCAATATGCTTAGATTTCTTTCACCATACCGAGGTAAGAGATAGTATTTATGAGATTATAAAGGAAGAGGAAAACCTCAAGGTTTACAAGAATTGTTTAACTACAAACATTCTTCATTAAAAAAATGTTATTGAACGACATTTTGACGTTCTAAAAACAAAATTTCCTATATTTAAAAACATGCCGAGTCATTATATAAAAAATAAAAAATACATCGTTATTACTTATTATGTTATACACAATTATATTAGAAAGTATGGACAAAGCGATGAATTATTTGATAATTGTATTGAAAATGAAGAACAAATAAGGGAAAGTGAAAATGAAGATGCAAGTTCTCAAGTGGTGTATAATATCACTCAAGCACAATTTCGAAGTATATCTTGGAAGCAAGATGAAATTGTTAGAAAAATGTGAAATGATTATATTTGTTCTAATTAATTTATATTTCTTTTAGTAAATAATAATACTATTATGTTTTGAAGAATTATATTATGATGGATATCTTTTATTGATTATAATTATTTAAAATAATTTTAAAATTTATAGAATTTTTATTACATATAATTAGTGTGTAATTTTTTAATTATATTATTTTGCATATATTTTAATTTTAGCTATAATGATAATTAATTAATTTAAAAATATAAGAGTGTAATTAAAAAAATATAAACAGAATGATAAAAGCAAACATGCTTTTTAGTTTTTTATTTCAAATCTCAACCAAATATATTTTTGTTTTCAATTTTTATATTAGAAATTTCATTCAAACAATTTTTTGGTTTTTAATAAAAAATTATACAAAAAATATAAAAATTACAACAGAAAAATAAAAGTGAAATCAAACACCACTAAACAAACAAGTTTCTTTTACTAAATTTAAAAACAAAAACAGAAAATAAAAAATTAATGAAAAGAATGAAGCCCTAAGTTTATGTTTGAGCATTTGTTTGGTGATGTAGTTGTGTGTAATATTATTTTCACTATATATTTTCACATAGATAGTGACGTGCTTACATTATATTACTATCATTAATTATAGGATTAATAGTAGGTTGGTTTTAATAATAAAATAAAAATTTGAATACTTTATTACTACTTTTAATAATTTTAATTAGAATGATATAATATTTTAAATATTAAATATAATTTACACTATTATTTTTATCATTTTATTGAATCGTTAAAATGTTTTTTTATAATTTTAATTTAAAAAATACGAATACTTTATCACGGGCTTGTTCTTGTAGGAACGCCTTAAGCAACGAAAAAGTTTTGATTAATATCGAGATAAGGCTGGTACTACAGGATCTTTACAAACCCCGCTTTATTTTGAAATTTCGGAGTGGCTGACGACGACGATGAAGAAGTAGACAGGTACTGGACAATTTTTCAGGCACTTTCAAGTTCCAAGGAACGTGCAAATGAGGAGGAAGAACAGAAATTCTTAGTTTTCAGGAGGAATGGGCCATTGGCATTCTTGTGAAGTGAAAGTTTCAGAACTTATGGTTCGATGATGAACTAGTCACTTGTATGACAGGAGTGTTAGTAAGTAGAGGAGACCTTATTACGTACATCAGGATCATGTGAAAGGATAAAAAATGAAGGTAATGCGGAATACCTGGATTCGGTTCCATCTCAGATTCTGATGTCGATTTCGAGCTTTAAACGTCTCTGAATCTCCCGGGTCCTTTATGGAAAGTGCTCACCGACTCACGGGCTAGGCCTTTTTGCAGTTTCCTCAGCGTTCCGAGCTTCCTTAACGGATCAGAAATTTTATGCTCGTGAACGTTCTCTTTATACTTATGAGTAACTGCAGGAGACCTAACCTATATATATAGCTTTCATATCGAGCTTTTCCATCACAAGGCTGATATAGACCCGGTCTACACTGATCGGGACCTATTTTTTACCCGGACTTCGACCTATTAATTTAGATCATTTATTGGACCACTTTATTATCTTTATCCAGATCAAATATCGCAACTTAATCAATAATTTATTTAAAAATCAAAATTGTAATTAATATCAGTCCATCTTGAGAGACATTAATGGAGGAAAAAATGTCTAACAAGGAGAGGAAACGAGGCGGGCTCGGAACACTTTAACCTGAAAAGGCGACAAGAAATCTCTTGTTGAGAACAAGATTTTGGTACGGTTTCGAGGATAGCCCTCGTACCTGTGCTAGTTCTGGTCGTTAGAACAGGAGAGAGCTAGATGCTCCATCAAGTACGACACTGAACCTCCTACGTTCATTCTGGTTGCTCTTTCTGCCATATGCATCCAAGCAAGTACGGTTATATGAGTTATCAGCATATATCTATTTTGGAAAAAACAGCATTCTGTTGACTTAAAAATGGATGAAATTCCGTATGGACTTCCCTTGTAAGTGAAACCCGAGTTTCGTGCGGCTGAAATAGGCCCTACAGTGTGAGGAGAGAGAATTCATACTTGGCAAATTGAAGTCACTCCTTGGACATAAAATGATGCAAATGAAGGTTTTGAGCAATAAGACCATGGGTGTTATGCATTCGTTATTACAAGGAGAGCGGGGCATTACATGGGGTTCTCTCCTCCTCCGAGGAATCTTCTCTTCTTCACAATCCTACCAACCCCAATCGTTACTGTTGGTTGTCCTAAACCTTCTCTTAACTGGCCTAACAATGGCCAATGCTACTCTTCTTCCCTAATCACCATCTACCCTCAACTTCATACCTTCCCCTTATTATTAGGACAGGATGGCCTCTTGGACCCTTCTACCTCTCTTCCATGGCCTCCTGTCTCTTATCATCCTTGTCTTTTGTTCACCGACCTCCTATCTGGTCACAGTTTCATCCTCTTCCTCCTCCTCGGGAGGAATCCGTGTTGATGTAATCCAAAAACCGTCCCCAAGTGTCCCCATCTTCCGGGAAGCTCCAGCTTTTCGCAATGGAGACTCCTGCGGGCCAAATAGAATCCATGTTGCCATGACCCTTGATGCAAATTACCTTAGAGGCACAATGGCTGCAGTTTTGTCTATTCTTCAGCATTCAACGTGTCCCGAAAATGTTGAATTCCACTTTCTCTCTGCACGTTTTGAGTCTGAGGTGTTTTCCAGCATCAAGTCCACCTTCCCTTACCTCAACTTCAATATCTACAGGTTTGACTCCAACCGTGTTCGTGGTAAAATCTCTAAATCCATCCGTCAGGCATTGGACCAACCTCTCAACTATGCTAGAATTTACCTAGCAGACGTTATCCCACCTAGTGTCAAACGGGTTATATACTTGGACTCTGATCTTGTCGTTGTCGATGATATTCAAAATTTATGGGAGGTAGATTTAGCGGACAAAGTTTTGGCTGCACCAGAATATTGCCATGCAAATTTCACCAAATACTTCACAGAGGTGTTCTGGTTCGATCCTGTCTTGGCCAAGACGTTTGAGGGAAGGACACCTTGTTATTTTAACACTGGTGTTATGGTTTTGGATGTGGAGAAATGGAGGGAAGGAGAATATTCATTGAAAGTTGAGGAGTGGATGGGAATGCAAAAGCAGAAGAGAATATACCATTTGGGGTCATTGCCACCATTTCTGTTGGTTTTGGCTGGAAACATAAAAGCTGTGGATCATAGATGGAACCAACATGGCTTAGGAGGTGATAATATTGAAGGGAAGTGTAGGAGTTTACATCCCGGTCCTATTAGCTTGCTTCATTGGAGTGGCAAAGGGAAGCCATGGTTGAGGCTTGATTCGAGAAAACTTTGCGCAGTGGATCATCTTTGGGCTCCTTATGATCTCTATCGCTCTTCATCACATTCCTTAGAAGAATGAAGGATGAAAGCATTAGACATGGGGAAGATGGGACGAGATAGTATAAGAAAGGTTAAAACAAAAAAATTAAATAAAAGAAGGGGAAGAAGAGAAGATTTCTTTGATTAAAAACATGATCTTTCCTTCATTTTCTGGGGGTGACGAAAGAGCAAGGAAGATGTGCTTTTATATTGATTCAACTAACATAAATTGAGTAGTTGCTTTACCATTCTTACACGCAGAAAATTAACAGCAGCAGACAGGAAAGAGTGGGTTTTTCTAGTGGGTCTTTCTTTTCCTTTTTTGGTTCTTTTTTTCCCCGTCCTTTTGGTACTTAATGAAATGGGCGCTTGAAGGTTTCTTTAACTGATATGTATCGTTGTTGCTTAGAGCATGGATCTTTCCAGTTCTGTTGGAAATTATCGAGCGACAATGCTTTGTCTGCAATGTTCAGCTTATTTTTCATTGCCTGAACATATCTAGTGCCTTGTTACATATTTCTGAATTCCAGTTTTGAGTTTTTTCTCTCAAATGTTTTAAGAATTCGAGAACTTATTTACAAAGCTCGCACGATTCTTGGATTTCGATTTAAACAACATACAAGCAGTGGAAAAAGGTTCAAGGAAAAGCTGATATCCTTTTCTAAGGCTAACAAGAACAAACTAGTTGATCGTCCAATATGAACTTATTACATCTAAAACGAAATTCAACTGCAAACTTTATCAATGTATTTCAGCTCTAACACCATGAGATTTTAACCCTTTCTCGGTTCCATGTTAAAGTTTCTTTTCATGGCTTCTTTCCTGCTCTTAATGAATTCATCTGATTTTTCGTTAATATTTGAAGCCACACTGAACAGATGTCTCGGAATCCTCTCTCTGGGTTTCTTTGGCTCTTTTGCTATGGCCAATCTATCACTTGCTATGCTCTTACCTTTATCCTTGACCCTGTCTTCGACTGTACCACCATCTCTTATACTGACAGACTTTTTACGGTCGCTTCCTGAAGTTGTCATATTTGGTTCTGTGAGGGCTTTACCTCGACGAGCTGCTGACTCCTGTGAGGCTTTGCTTTGATTTGTTACGCCACCTTTCACTCGCACTGCTCTGTTCCTATTCATCGCAGCCTTTCCATCCACCAATTGGCTCTCGTCTCCTTCTGTGAAAGGGGTTTTGCCAACAGGAACCCAATGATCCAATTCTTCTTCATTATGGATGAATTGAACCTGGATTTCGTCGTAGTGTAAATCATCTCCCAAGCATCCCTGAGCTTCATGGAATGTCTTTTCTTCATCATTAAGACCGGAAGCCGCTCCTTGGGTGGCAGGATCAGCACCAGGTACTTGAGTTGCTGCCTGACCCCAAGTAATGCGCTTGAGGCCGCGAGCAACTATGGTGCTCATAAAGAAGTTGATGAGCCTTTGGCAAATACCGGGAGGTTGATACCGTGTCTCCTTCTGCATGTTTAAACAGATGAGAACAGAAACAACAGACAGTATGATGGGGTAAAAGAAAACAGATATTGTAGAGCTTTATCTGAACAATTGGTTACCATAAGTTGTTCTATCCTTGCAAACTGGGGTAACAAAAAGAAAGAACGTGAAAACGAAGGAATCATCCTTTTTGTGATTTGGTGGAGATTTCGTCTCAATTTGTAGACCTGCTTTAGTAAAAAGCTGAAAGACATAGGAGGAGGAATATCATAGACAAGTCTAAGCTGAGGATTCCATGCATTACAAATGAAAGTGGAATCCTACCTTGCTTCATGTTTCTCATATTCCCGAATCCACAACTGACATCAAATAATCATTGCCAAACCAACCCAAGTCCTATATTGGGACAACGAGGATATCTTTTTTTTTTTTTTAAGATAACTCAAAGTCCATATTTGACTTGACTCTCAAAAATTTATATGTCACCCACTCAAATTTATAAGTAGGTAAATCTGAGTTTGATTCTAAATAATATCATAGATATCTGCTCTAACAAATGGGTCTTTATCACCGGAGAATTACATCACCTTACCCCGACCGCACACACGAGGATATCTTTCTTCCACGTTACCCACCTAGCACCAATGAAAAGGAATTAAGTAAAATCAAAATTACCAAATCCAATATAGGCCTACACTATCAACTGGGCCTTAAACCTTTCATAGAGTCTGTCGTCTCGACCTAATTAGGCCCAGAAATTGACACCTCACCAAAGTGGTGAGCACTTCATTTCATGCCCAGCGCATCATTCCAAGAAAGAAACAAGGGCGGAGGGCTCCAGAATACCCAAAAAGACGCGACAGCTACTCAACACAACATCTTCACTACTCCCGTTTCTGTCCGTACCCCGTCGATGGATTTCTTCAAGTCTGTATTTTCCGATGAATCCGATTCGGCAAGATCCGAATCCGATCCCCACAGCCCGGAATCTGCTGACGAAAATTCGGATAACCCACCCGTCCGTGATGGTGGCGGGTGGAGCTTCGGAGGTATGATCAGAACCCTAACCACGAAATCCGAATCGGTCATAGAGACCTACCGTCGCGATCTAAGGGAATTTGGGTCGGGTCTGAGGAAGGAGATCGAGGTGGCGCATGGTTCGCTGGAAAATGTAGGGCAGGCAATCGACGAGCTTGGTAGCTCCGTATTGAAAGGAACGGCTCAGATCATCTCTCATGGCAAGGAGACCGTGCTTGCCATAGATCAGGAATCGGATTCAGCTGATAACAATGTCAATAGAAGCATTAGTCAACATAGCTTGAATTCGAAGCCGTACAGTCGATTTGATGCTCAGGTGTTTGCGATTCAAGGTGATGTGAGCACGTACTGTGAGGAGCCGGAGGATTCGGAAGAGTACAGGAAGTGGAAATTAGGGTTTGTGTTGGAGGAGAAGCGAGAGGAGAGTCGGAGCTTGATTGAAGAAAATGGAGCTGTGGAGAGCGTGTACAAAAGGGTTGTACCCAACAGCGTTGATGAGCAGACTTTCTGGTCTAGGTATTACTACAGGGTTTATAAGCTCAAGCAAGATGAGGACTTGAGAGCTAATCTCGTGAGACGAGCGATATCCACTGAAGAGGAGGACTTGAGTTGGGATGTTGATGATGATGATGAAGTGATCGAGAAAGAGGAGAAGAAAATCGTAAAAGATTCAGGATTTAAGGAAAATGAGAGCTCTAGTAGCAAAAAACATACGGAAGTTGAGGACATAAATCAAGTTACGGCAGTGGATAATGAGGATTGTGAAACAGAGATTGGTAGTGGAGGGTGTGTAACTAGTGGTGGTGACAATGTAGTTAGTGAGAAGCTAGAGTTGGAGAAGAGTAAAGAACAGAATCTATTGAAGTCTGATGAGGAAGTGGGTGTAAAGGTGAAAGGTGATAATGGGGAGTCTTGTAAAGATAGTGAATTCTCAGTGGTGTCAAGCCATCAATCAATGGCAGAGGAAGAGGATCTAGGGTGGGACGAGATTGAAGACCTGAGCAGCATAGACGAGAAGAGACCAACGGGTCAGATGGGAAGTCCAAATAAGATTGATATACAGAAGCGGCTGAGTGTTGCTGAAGAAGAGGAGGATTTGAGTTGGGATATTGAAGATGAAGATGAGGATGAGCCAACTAAAGCTTGAAGCCTCTGTGTAATTACTTGATCACTGTATTGCATTTCACTTTGCAAGTGAGAATATAATTTTCTTTGTACCTTTATTATTGAATTTGAAACAAATGTGTCTATAATAGCAAGCTTTCTGTTGATTACCTATTACTTTTCTGTATCTGTTCACTAGTATTGGTAGGTCCTATTGTTTAGCTGCTCATTTCTAGCATGCTAGGCCTGCGTAAGTTTGATCGTAGTAAAGTAGACGATTTCTCTGAAGAAGGCAATATAAACATGTTGCCAAGAGATGTTTTCTATTTTCAAATATGCTGTTTACGGCAACTTTTAATGCAAACTGAAACCTTAAGAGGACCCTGGAGATGTTATATTTTCTGGGTTACATTTACTGTCAGAAAAGGAAGCATAACGTAATCCAACTCCTAAAACATGGCTATCTTGCATTTCTACAATTGTTCTTCTACATGATAACTATAACTTCTACACACTAAGGCATTAACAGATATCTAATCTTCCCTTAAACAATTACAGTAACTCACAAAAGCAGTCACCAAACCACAAAGTTACCTGTCTATTAAAAGATTAAAAATGACATAATACAAAATTCTTCCCTGAGAGTTCAGAATCCTCGACCCTTGAAGCTCCATTACATTTCGGGACTTACATGATTGGCATCGCAGAAATGTATAATTTGATCAGCAGCACTAGAACCTAATTTTTTTCTCAGAGAAAGGAAGGGAAAAAAAGCAGGAAAAAAAGCAGACTTTTTCTAACATCACTTGACCCTTGTTTGTAGAATAGGAGAACTTTTTTCACATAACAGAATGTTGTTGATTCATCAACAAACTTCCTCAGGGGACTCGACTTCATTTTCCTTCAATAGTGATGCCTGTTTCAGAAATTGATTCCGTTACATGGGTCTGAACTGGAGAAGGTAATGCAAGAAGACGTCCCTTTTGGGCACGGGGAGGAAGATGCTTAGCAGGTCTTCTTGATCCTACAGTCCATGGTAAGAAAACTCCTGTACCGCCACGAGGCATTCTTTTAGGACTCAAAACTACAGGACGCACTGAAGCCAGCATCACCATGGGAGAGGTATGGACGACTCCCCATTTGGACATTGTGTCAACTGTGTCATATCCATTGAAAGCTCCATTTGGTACTACATATGGGCTCGCAATACCTGGTTGCCATAGACCCATGGGACTGGTTGGTGGTGACTGGCCTTGGTTGGAATCAGGGCGTACTCTGAAAAATGTAATGCTGACCCTCTTGTTTGCAGATGAGCACATGACATGCCTCGCCATATCTGCACTGTTTCCTCTCATTACCAAAAGAGACCTGCAAAATTTTTACATCATGTCATGTTTCATCTTTACAATATCGTTCCAAGGAGAAGACACATCATAAACAATCAGGTAAAAAATTTCAGCGTGAAGCCTGTTCATGTTTGATACTCTTAGTTGAATGCAGCAGGAAGCAACTAGATGCTACTTAGCCTAACTAAATTACATTACAGATCAAAACCTAAACGAGGAAACTAAGCCATTTTCCAGCTATTTGGGATTGTTCTTCTGCAAGATGCTTCTAGTTGTTTCAGAGTACCAGATAGAAGGCCTGTAACTGATGAAAGATTAATGATTAAGTTCAAAATAGTTACCCCTGTTTCAGGGATAGCATGAGTGGACCTCTGTAATTTCCATCATTATCACCCACAAGAATTCGTCCAAAAGCCATTGTAGATTCAGAGAGGATAATAGTAGAGACTGGTTGGTCCAAATGGGGTGGCTTTAGGAAAGGTTGAGAAAATTCATCCTGCATTAAAGAACATACACCAAGTTACTTCTTTATTCTCCTCAAAGAAGATATTCAATTCACTTTAACGAACGAACGGTCATGATACTATTTACTAGGGTCAAATATCAACGAAGGTTCGATATGCCACTTTAATTTATGGACCATCTTAACAATACGGCATAACAAGATGGCAAAATTGGTAATACCTCATCAAAGAAGTGAATAATGCAACCGTTTGGTTTCTTGTATTCTGGTATAAGCCGCCATTGAACCAAGTGATCTATAACACCACGGAGAAGAGCTGGAATCGGTTCTATACTACCTAGCGTACAAAAAGAAAGCAATCACTCACTATCTTAAACAATTTACAGCATGATAGTTGAAGTAGAACATGAAAAAATCAAAATATCATAAAGACAATAACCTACGAGAGAGAAGAAAGAGTACGTAAGTTCCATTAGTTACACTATTATGAGATCTTACTCGATTGATTGTCATTGGCAGCTTCCTCTTTTATATGACCAAAAATAGGAACACCAAACTGTATCAGCTCTCTCTTATTTCCTTTCATTTGCTTGTTGAACAAAATGAAAGTGTCCCCTAAACCAATATCAGTTCAGTTAGCTCAAAAGAAAAATATTCAATGAATGTGCCATTTGCTTCTCTGCAATCACCAGGCTTTTGACAAGCGATTTGTAGTATGAAACAATTGGCACGTTCTGAAGGAAATTACTCAAAGATGGTTGATATTGTAAAAGAACTGTCATAACATACAACTGAAGTTGACAGAAATCAAATTGCTAAACTGCCATCAAGTGTTCAATGGCAGAGTCATAACATACAACTCAAGCGAGAAACTAAATTGCTAAAGCGTCATCATTTATTTTAAGACAGTAATAGAAGCACAAGGAAAGCATCCGACTGGTTTGAATTGTAATTGCTGCATCTCAACAAGTGAAAATCCTCATAAAAGCAAAAGACTAACAACTAGCCTGAAAGACCTCCTCTTAATGGAAGTGTTATCAAACAACAGAAGTATTATTTGAGCGGATGGAATATATGGATCGCTCACTGTGCTGGATAATGCGACAGAAAGTTAGGCTGACTAGCATTCCTAGAGCTAGAGGACCACAGAGAGAAATGTCACCTGAGAGTTCTCCATTCTGACCAGCAGCACGGAGTTCATTAACGAAGTCAGTCAACTTAGACAGCTCAGAATCAGTGAAAACATCCTCATATAACTTTAAACCTTTGACGACATTCACCTGCCAGTTGCAATATCCCAATCAGTAAGAGAGGGCTTCTGTTTCGTTTCCTTAATAGCGCATACTATAGAGGATATCAACTCTCTGGATATCATTTTATCTAAGGAAAGAATGCTGTAAATTCTGAAAGAGAGAACTCGCCATATGACCCTTCACTTGCTCCTTGGCTGTGAAACCCTTCGTCAACTTTATTTGAGCAGGACGTGACTCGCACTGTTCGTGGATGAAACATATATCAACATTTTCGTTGATGGGCTGCACTTCCTGAGATCCTGCATTATAGAGGGGAAAACAGAGACAAATGGAGTCGGAACAATATCAAGTCAAGAGAACAAATGATGAGAAATTGTCACATTGCTGTAGGTGTCTAGTAAGTGGATTAAGTCCTGCTCTTCTGGGGTAGCATGTCATCAAAACACATTCTTACACTCTCCTTTATCCTATAAAATCTCACGTTCCCCAGAAACAATAAACTCCTTTGCATTGTCGTCGTAAACGAGGACTTTGCAACAGAAACAATCTTGGCAGACTTGATCGTCCCAAAATGTTATTTGAATTACTCTAGAACCAGATGAAACGATATATGAATCATATTATTAAGATCACTCTTAGCTCCAAAATCCGCTATTTTAACACCCACTGGCATTGCCTTAGTTATTCCCAACCCCAGTTTGAGTCGCATCTTCCAAAATTTTGAAATTAATAGCTTACTAGGTAGACCTGATGCCCAATCCGATCAAAATGATCGAACTAGGGCCCAGCGACTTAAACTCCATTCATAATGTAGTTAAAGAAATAGCATAACAATAGCAGCCACCCCTTTTTCTGCCCTTGACGGTTGGAAAATTCTTGTGACACCTGTGACAAAGCTGTCCCTGTCCGGAAATGTACCCAGATGACTCCCAATAAGAGGGGACGGGCATGAGGCCAACAGTAAAGGTACAAGAAACAGCAGAATGGCAGCAGTGGCGGAGATTCGAATCTTTAATTCGTTTAATGCCAACCCAAAAATAAAATTGGCGACAATTTCAACGAAGCAATTAATAATAATTTTGTTCCACCCGGAATCCCATGATCCCGGACTTGACCCGAAAAGTTGGCCCTGTCCAAGTGGCCCCCGCATTAATAACCTTATTGGCAAATGTGTAAACATGCCAAAAATCCAACAGCCCCTACATCAGATGACCAACACATCGAATGATGACGTCAAACTAAGATCAGATCAGATCAGACGGCCTACACCACAAGCAGTCTACAATAAAATCATTGCACACATCTCCACGCAATACTACCTGCCGAAACTAACCGTAACACCAGAAGCAGACAAACCCTTTTCACCACCTCGAAACACTCAAACTCCACTAAAAACTTCGAGATAGCTAGAAAATAATATTAACACCATATAATTGCTTCCCCCGTCTTTCACTGCGATTCTTCCTTTTTCTTTGACAGAAAATTGAGATGGCATAATATTAAAATCAAATCATAGTGTTTTTTAAAAATAAGGAAAAAAAATCTAAACGACATTAATCGTCACCTAACCTAACAGAAACGTTGAATTCAACGGCCAAAATAGCACAGTGGGTTGAATCTCCGATCTATGAAGAAAAACATTGCTATATTACAGAGTAAGTAAATAACTATATATTTCTTTAAGAGAAAATAATGAAAATAAGGTAATTTCCAGTAAAGGAAAAATAAAAGGATCGCAACTTTTCTGGAAATAAAACTGGCGAGTTTCAAACAAAAATAGCAATTGATTGACTTTTTGGCTTAAAAAGCAAAGAAAACAAGCGGAATGCACCTAAAGCGGTGGAGAACTGTTACTCGACTAATAACGGAAAATTAGAAACCGTTCAAATTTTACTATTTCGACGGAATTATCGTTAAATCTTCGCACTGGTAAGCGAACTCGCTGTATCGATTTTCAGAAACAAACACAAAATAGTCAAAGCATCAGTCAACAACACAATTTCACGTTGAAGCCAAGTATTGAAATTGAAAGAGAGGAAAGCCAAATTTTGTTCCTAATGCGTGTGGAGAACACGATCAGTTATATTTACCTGAATCAGTAATTTCGCTGTTCGGCGAGTCCTCTTCTTCAACCACCTCAACCCCGTCGCCGACGGCGTCACTTTCTGCACTTTTCACAGCTACCTCTTCTCGTTTCATCTCCTGTTCATCGAAAGAAACTTCCTTCACAAGTTCATCGCTCTTATTTTCACTCGCGCATATTTTCTCCTCCTCATCTATTGCTTTCCTCTCCGTCACGCGCCTGAGCTCCACGGCCACGTCGGCAATCGAATGGTACTTCTGCATCTGTAGCACTGGGATCCAGTTCAGTCGCCTCCGGTGAATGGCCGAGAACACCGACTCGTACTCCGATCCCCCTCCGGCGTCTAGCTGGGCGAGGTGGCCGCAAAGCGCATCGATAATCGCGTTGGCCGCCGCGAATTCCCCACGAAACCAGGCTAGAATCGCGTCCTTGGCGACCGTGTCCGCCACCACCATCGGCGGAGCTGGAACTGGAATAACCGCGGGCATCACTGGAGGCGGTCGATCCTTCGACGACGCAGCTGGCCCTGCCGCCATCGGCATTACTGCTAAACGTAGGCTAATTCCTCAACACCCAAACACACAGAGAGTTCACTCCCTTTACCGCGATATGATCACCAAAATATCGGGTTTTTATAGCGTTCAGGTGCAACCAGCCGGCCAATATATCGGTGATAATATCGGGAAAGTGTTGATTGACTGTGAGAGAGAGAGAGAGAGAATAAGAGCTTAAGAGAGGCAGGTGGTAGCGAGTGTTTGGTCACACATGAGGGGCTTTGGGAAAATGGCGTTGGAGCAGAATATATACTGAGAGGCCTAGTTGCACTTGTGTGGGGTCCATCGATGACATGGCAGTTTTCCAAAGGAATGACGTGGCGAAAGGAAACGAGAGGGAGGGAGAGAGATAGCACTAATAATTAAGTTCGAGAACCGTTGTTTTTTGTTTTGTAAAATTTAATTAAAAAGGTTTATTTAAATTTTTAGCTTTTATTTTTTATTTTAATTTATTCGAGTTTTCAAAATTTATAAATATCACAAAAAGTGATTTTTTGTGTTTAAATATAACATTTATTATCAATTAAATGTATCTTATTTTAATTATTTAAAATATTAATTAGTAATAAAATTACTAATTAATTAGTAACAAAAAATTATCATAATTTATTTAATAATTTATTTACTTATTGATATTAATTTAGTAATTATTAATACATATAATTTAAATTTAAATATCTTCAAAGTATATAAATATCAAATAAAATTTTTATTTAATAATTAAAACATATTTAAAATAAACTTTATTTTAAATTATTTATTTTAATAAAATAAACTAATTTTATTTATAATTCATTAATAAAAATTATATGAGAGATTAATATGGATTTAATTAATGAAAAATACTTTATCTTTAAATATTATCTAATACATAAGTATGATCGATAATAAAAATATAATAACCAAACAAATTTTTTTGTTTTTAGGGGAAAAAAATAGAATTATAGACTAAAAATACAACGGTACAATAGAAATAAAACTAAACGATCTTCAAATTTATTAATTTAATTTTTTGTTTATAATTTAATTATGTTAATCACTCAAATTGAATCTAACTTGGTAATAAAAAACTTGTGGATCTATTTGCTATATGGAAAATATACTTAAAAGATTCACTCCGTTTAAAGACTAATAATACAGAAGATGTCATTCTCTTTTCCTTCGGGGAAATGGGGTTAGACAAGTAAATGTTTGAGAATTTAGGGTCGCTAACGGCAAACGTGGCAATGTCAAAACTCAAAACGTACTTTTCTCAGCAAATGCGGTCAATTCCCGACCATTGGGAATTTCAAATTTCAATAGATCACGCAAGTAGTTATGCAGCTCATTAATAATGTAGCACTTAGATCTAGAATCTAGTTTCAAAAATTTACTTATGTTTTTACGTCTTATTATTATTATTATTATTATTATTATTTATTATCAAAGATTAATTCAATATTTAATTTGTTATTTTAGAAATATCAACATTAATGTAAAAACAACACAAATTTTTAGCTAGTTAATCATCTTAAATACTGTGTGTTTTAATTTTTATTTTAATCTTTTTTAAATAGTGTAATAACTCAATTCCTTTCATTATTGTTTCAACGTTATGTCATTTCAGTTGAAAAATAAATAAGTAATTAACACAATATATGAATGCAAGAAATTATAAATAATTATTTTGAAGATACAAAAATATAAATAAAGAATTATAAAAATGTGATTATTTTTTAAGTGTGTACAAAACAAACTTTTGTATATATATAATACGCACCTAATAAACTACTGAGCAAGCCAAGTGATAAAATGTTGTTAGTGAAATTTAAACCCTAAATCTCATTACCATTGGCCACCTCATGGAAAACAAGTGTGTTTTTTTTTTGGTATTAAAAGGAAAGTAAATCAAGCAACTTAAATAATAAAATATGGGTGGTTAGACCCCGTGTTATCATTTAGGACGATCGAAAGGTATCATAAGAAAATCAAGATCTTCTGTCCAGAATTACTCTGTCTTATTCTGTCTCATGAAATCTTAAATATTTATTTTGTGAGACTCAAGCGGGATTCATGCGGGACCTACACAAGATTCACATAAATAAACGGCTGAGATTCATTAGACACAATAAAACACCATAATATTAGACAAAAAATTTGGACTTATCTTAAGAACGCATATACGAAGGTGATAATACTAGTGTGTTTTAGTTTGCGATATCTCAACAAATATTCCATTATGATAGAGGAATATCCCTTTGGGCTCGGTAGTCGGTACATGACGGTCATTGTGTGTAGGACCGATACAGTTATATGGTTTTCGATGGCCAAGAAGATTGGTGCGTAGTCGACAAACTTGACCACGTGCGAAAAGCCTTGGACCCCCTTGATGAATGTAGCTCAAATTAATGGGACAGATGTTCTGCTTCCGAATCCGCCCAGAGCTCCCTCCGCCATTAATAAACTCTCAAAATGATATGACATTACATTCTTCTACCGTACAGTGATTACTCTCGATTAAAGAATCTTTAAGCATTAAAAATAAAATTGCAAACAGCACCTAAGTGTGCTTGCCAAAGTTACTGCTTTGTCTCATTCCAATTTGTGTAGACTGTGAAGATGTGTAGGCAGGCAGCTGTCCCGCTTTGCAGCCATATCTCTGTTGATTAAATATCGTAAGAGTTGGCGACGAACTCTTCTCGTTTACATAAAATTGCGAATTTAAATTTGTACTCATGTATGTAATTGTTTAAAATTTAAAATTAGAATTTTATCTTCTACAAACGATTTGTACGATTTAAGCAGAAATTAGTTTAGATATAAATGACTTAAAGATATCTTTTATATAATTGGGAGCTTTCTAAAACATTTCATAAATAACAAAAAATACTATATGAATATAATATATTATCATTATTTATATAATTATTAATATTTCTTTTAAGAGAATGACTCACTTTGACTCCATTAATGCTATATTTAAACTCATTAAATAATTAACTAAAAATATAATTAATATATTATCATATACACTGAAAACTTTAATCAATACATATTTGAAGAATTATGATTATGATAATTTTAAGGTTGTATTTAATTTTAGAAAAGAAAAATAAATCTAAATTTTTAAAATGGTCTTTTTGACAAATCACATTCTTATATTTATTCTTTTAAGTATAAATATATATATGAGGATATTTTATATTAGAAATGTTTTTGTATCAAACATCAAATAAACCCACTTCTGGTATCATTTTCTATTTTATATACATAGGATAAAAGCGGTTGCATTAAGGTGAAGAAAAGGACAAAAATGCCAATTGAACACAAGGCGGCATAAAATCAATGAATGTGGTCCCACGTCAGCATCTAAGACGCGTTGGTGTGTACAAATTAAAAAAAATTGAATCCTCTCTAGTTTTGGAGTATGGACGAGGAAGGGAAGGTGCTATGGGTCTAAGCTATACCTATACGAGATCAAATCCTCTCTTTCAATTAATCAGCTTTAACCTTATTTTATTAAATTTTAACGATTAAGTAGAATAGAGTTGGAGAAACAGCTCCAGCCCGTATCATACTGCCAAAGACACTCCTCTCTCATCGTTGCGCTTCAGTGGTTTGTTGTAGCGACGAAAGCACGTTGCACACATGTGGACGCTGCCTTACCCAACAGCCCAACACCCATCACCCACCACAAGCCACTATTTTCTCTTTCGGCCCTCAGTTATGGCTCGTAACCAAACGTTAAAAAAGAAAAAGGAAAATAATTTAATCATTCAACTCTGTTAATTATATATAACAAGTGGGATAGACCGTGTCCCGGATTATTTATGAAAAGATTAAAAATAAAAAATAAAAAATATTTGATTTCAATTTTATCTAATCTTTCAAAGTAACTTTTGAAGCCAAAATGAGTTCTAATCTTTCGGGACTTTAACAAAAAATATTCACGAATACGTAGTTAACGTCTTTCTACAGTTTCTCAAGATGTAAGTACTCTTAACAAGTCAGATAACCCATATGCTTACAAATTATAAGTGCAAGCATACCTATTTAATTTGTAATATATATATATATATATCACGAGTTTGATATGAGCCTGATCTACACTAATCGAGTTCTATTTTCTTCTAAACTTCGACCTATTGATTTAGATAATTTATTGGATCACTTTATTACCTTTATCTAGATCAAATTATATAACTTAACCGATAAGTTATTGAAAAACCAAAAAATACAATTAATAGTTGTTTAATATTATGAGGAAGGACAAAACTGACTAACATTATATGCTTAACATTTTATATTTAAGATTATTAAATACATCAAACATACCTTTTTCAAATTCTTATAAAATATAATATAAGTTTAATTGTATTATTCGTTAAATATATAACTATGTTTTAAAAATCGGATCAAAAGTTAACCTTGTAAGACAAGAGGGATCTAAAGTTTGAAAGATTCAACCGGTATTAAACTGTCATAAAATCAACTAAATATTAAATAATATTTAAATATTTAAATATGTTTAAAAGAGATTGTTCTTGTCAATCGAAAATTTGAAATTTAATTAAAAATGAACATTAAATAAAAATTAATTGATTTATTTTGGTTTATAAAAACATATTAATTTACAAAAATTGACTGACTAATTAATAAATTTATCAGTTTTAACAACAAAGTTTTTATGATTAAACCGATATATAACTTAACAAGCTGTTTGGAAACAGATGAATTGAATTCAATTGCATAATTGAATTCAATTCAACTGTTTAGAAAAACAAAAATGAAATGAATTTAATTCATGCATGTAATTGAAATCTATTCTCTTTATAAATTAAATTCATTCCTCCAAGCATAGGGATTAAATTCATGCAAGTGATCGACTTGCATGAATTCAACAAGGATATGAAAATTTCTCACCCGTTTTTGCATGATAAATAATATTTATATATGATTAATAACTAGATTAATTTTTCTTTATTTTTTATATTTAGAAATTGTAATTTTACATTAATTATGAAATTATTATTGTAAATTTAGAGAAATATGAGATTTTTTAAAAATAAAGAATAAATCATGAAATTCTTTATTGATCAAACTGTATCAATTTATACACTACATCTTCTTCAATTTTATAATAATAATTAAAAATTTTCATATTTTTTAGTCAAGGGTAAAAATGTTATGTAAAATAATTGAATTTATTTTGATTGTGTTCCAAACAGTATAATTGAATTCAATTCCAATATTACTGGATTTGTTCCAAACGGTATAAATTGAATTCAATTCAATCTTATTAATATAATTAAATCCAATTCGTTAATAAATTTAATTCGAAAGTTTCCAAACAACCTGTCATAGAGTGTTGGGAGTGAAAAGGAAACTAGTTTTCATAGAAAGTAACACCCCATGATGTACACAATTTTGATCCCATATGATTTATCATATGTATATCTTAGGGTAAAAAAAACACACACACGCGCTATTGATTACAAGAGCATAAACCTTATTGATTGTGGAGAAAGGCTCTATGTTTAATATTTGGGATCAAATGATTACACAACGTTCATTCAATCCCGGAAAAATTGACGAACGTTTTCTTTTTCTCATTTTGTCAAGATTTCTTGTTCAGCACCACAAGTAAATGAAAGAACATAATTACAGCCTAATTACTAAAAGATTAATTATGCGTAATACATATAGCAATTAGTACTCTTGAATCTATATAATAATATGCAAATTATGTGATTTAAGTAAATTATTCAATGAGTAAATGACTCAAAATAAGTGATAAATTGGATTTAATTAAAATTTAGCGACTCCAGAGGGGGATGGCATTGCACTTGTAGAGCTTATGCGTACAGCCTTTCAAGGAATGACTTCCACTAGGAGGATAAAAGACAAAAGAAGATTCAAGTACATCCATAAATAGACAACTAGTCTTATGGGTACTAGCAAAGAGGCCAAAAACAAGCATCCAAATGATGAAAATATTCAAGGTGTCTTCCTATTGTTTTCATACTTGAACCAATAATAAATCAGACACACAAGCATACTGTATGAAATAACCAGGGGCATTTAGTTCAAAAGGAAAATGCAATTCTCTTGGTAAATTTATATGTACAATATTCTTCAGAAATAAGTTGGTTTGACACAATCTGGACTTGCTAGTTTGAGGGACTTCAAATCATTCCTCTGTCTAGGGATGCTAATGACCGGTGAGAAAAATAGTGTACATTCAATTAACTTGGAGCTTCTCTCCTCTTATGGGCCAGCAGAATTCGGCTCTTCACTTCCAATCAAGAACATCTAATAGCCACAAAACCTGCTCCCTAGAGTTTGCAGCATCACAGAAATCCAACTCAATTCCAAAAACATCAATGACACCCTCAGTCCCATCGTCAATGAAGAGTAAGGAAATCCATGCTCGAATTGATGGAATAAAAGGGTGTTGTGGAGAGAAGTTAAGAAAATCAAATGCCAAAGCTCTGAAGGATGTTCGATCTATATAATCAAAGAAAGATTTACTAATTATGCATGCAACCTTATTTGTATCCTTGCGTCCCACAAGCACTGAAACACTCACATTCTGACTCAAAGGAATTCTGCACCTAGGCTCAAGAGGTAAAGTCATCTTATATTCATCACCTTCAAGGTGATATTTAAGCCTGTCACAAGTTCCAGGAGGTGGGATTTTAATCCCTGCCTCCAAGACTGGGCCAGGAACCACCTCGGAGAATATCAATTTATCATCACTCCAAATGTCGATGAAGAATTCCAAAACATCAAGGGAAAGTCTGGGAGGAAGCAGACTTTGATGATTCTGGCGTTTATAGAAAGTTTTATAGAGCTCGTGGTAAGTTAAAGTCGAAGGATTTGGCCTCTTGCAAATGGAAGGCCACCTCTTTGCACATGCGCACTTCCATAAGTAATCATCTTTAGCTATATCTCTCCATTGCTTGCATACAACCATGCAAGAAGCAAGGTCTACACCATCTAGTAAGGGGAAAACAGCTTTCAGAACTTCCTCATTTGACATCTTCAGTGAGGAGTCTGAGAATCCACCAGCAACCAAAGATCCATCATGGGATATTGAAGAGCAATTTAGACTGAAAC
>JANZLF010000009.1:19085286-19098560 GCA_026546835.1 Erythroxylum foetidum
TACTACTACTACTACTACTACTACTACTACTACTACTACTACTACTACTACTACTACTACTACTACTACTACTACTTTATTATTATTATTTTTAGTATTATTAATATTTAATAATAATAATAATTAGTTTTTGTATTGTTAGTATTCGTTTTAGTTTTATTATTAATATTATTTATTATTGTTATTATTACTCTTATTTTATTTTATTATCTAGGTGGTGGGTTTATTTAGTTTCGACTTTTAAGGATTTCGTAAGTTAGTTCAGGCGAAAATCGTAGAGACACAAATCGAGAGGGATGCCTTCAAATCGACCGGTTGAAATCCGAGCCAGCAGGTTGGTAAACACAGCTTGCGGAAATAAAATCGGAGATTATTTAATAAGGATAGGCTCTTGGAAAATGGGGCCCTCACGGGAAAGTCCTTTGAATTGGTAGAATTTTTAGACAAATACAGGATACAAATAGCGTGCATTCAGGAGACTAAGTGGGTAGGAGCCAAAGCAAAGGAGATAAGGGGTTCAAATTGTGATACTTGGGAAATGCATGAAAGCAGAATGAGATAGGTATCTTAGTGGACAAGAGACTTATGAACATATTAGTAAAGATCACAAGGGTCAATGATAGGATAATGGTGGAAAAAATTGTTTTGAGCAGTATGGTTTTCAATGTCGTATGTGCGTATGCACTCCAAAATAGCGCAAACAGATAACAAAAACATACATCCTGTGAGGCGCTAGATGGGGTTCTTATATAAATCTCAAATACTGAGCAGATCATCCTAGGAGGATATTTTAATGGGCATATAGGGGCGAATTTAGACAGATATTCAGGTACCCATGATAGCTTCGGATACGACACAAAAAATGAAAATGGGGTTGATTTATTGGACATAGCCATAGCACATGAGTTAGTAATAGTAAATTCCTTTTTAAAGAAAAACGAAGCACACTTAGCGACGTTTCAGAGTAGTAGGTCTAAGATGCAAATTGATTATCTCCTTGTCAGGTCAAGACTCAAATCATGGTGTAAGGATTTCAAAGTACTTCCGGTCATATGCCTATCAACCTAACATAAATTGTTAGTTTTTGATCTAGGAATCAAAAGATGGAGGGCATAAAAATTTACCACGCAATGTCACAAAATACGATGGTGGAGGCTAAAAGGGGACATGGTGGAACATTTTAGGAATCAGGTTCAATATAATATAACTTGGGCAGTGAGTGGGGATGCAAATTTTATGTGGCAGCGTGTAGTTCCGTAGTGAGAGAAACAACCACAAAACTCCTAGGGGTATCTACAAGACAGGGGGCAGGGCGGATAGAATCTTGGTGATGGTCAGACGAGGTCTAAGGAATGGTAAAGGAGAAAAAGAGAGCTTTTACAGATCTATTGGCAAGTGGAACAAAGGCGGAGCGGGTAACTAATAAAGTAAGGTATAGACTAACAAAACAAAAGGTTAGGAAGACTATTGCAGTGGTTAAAGGAGAAGTTTATGAAAATATGTACAGGGTTTTGGATACGGTCGAGAGAGCACAAAGAATTTTCAAGATAACAAGAAATAGGGCAAGTAAGACGGTGGATTTTAACCAAGTCTGTTGTACACGTGACGAAGTAGGACATGTGCTCACAAAGGCCCAAGACATCAAATAAAGGTGGCAGAGATATTTTTATAGCTTTTATAATGAAGACTCATTGGTCAACATAGAGTTAGGTGAACCCCCAGTGTCGAGACACTTTCTAAATGGGTACTTATGGAAGAGGATCACAAGGGGAGAAATTGCGAAGGTTTTAAGGGGAATGGGGTACGGAAGGGCCATAGGCCCTATAAAGGTATAGAAGAGAGTAGGTGTTGCCAGTATTGGGTGGTTAGTTAAGCTCTTTAATGTCATCCTCAAGACAACTAAGATGCCGGATGAATGGAGATTGAGTAGGATAATTCCCTTATACAAGGCCAAGGGAGACATCCAACAATGTCACAACTATCGAGGCATCAAATTACTAAGTCAAACTATGAAGTTGTGGGAAAAGGTAATTGTAAAGAGAATCCGGAGAGCTGCTTCTATATTAGACAATCAATTTAGTTTTAGACCGGGTAGGTCCACAATAAAAGCAATGCATCTACTCCGGAGACTAATGGAATGCTACAGGGAAAGAAAACGAGATTTGCATATAATTTTTGTAGATTTGGAGAAAGCGGATGACAGGGTTCTTAGAGAACTCATATGGTGGGGTTTGGAGGCAAAAGACATTCCTATGACTTATATCAAAGTAATTAGGGATATATATAAAGAAGCATTGACTAACGTTAGGACGATAGGGGGCGACATAGAAGCGTTCTCCATTGGTATAGGACTACACCAAGGTTCGGCCTTGAGCCCTTTTTTGTTTACATTAGTGTTAGAAGTACTTACCAAACATATTCAAAGAGAGGTATCTTAGTGTATATTATTTGTGGATGATATTGTCCTAGTGGATGAAACCAAGGAGAGGGTCAATGCCAAGTTATAACGTTGGAGATGAAATACTTAAAATGCAACTTTTCGAGTAGTCAGATGGTACAAGAGACAGCGATAGCAATTGGGACGGACATCATACCTCAGAAATTGATTTTTAAATACCTCGAATCTATCATTTAAAGAGATGGTAATATCAATGATGATGTGTTACATCGCATTAGATCTAGGTAGGTTAAATGGCGAAGTGCATTAGGTATTTTATGTGAAAAAAATATCCCTTCTAGACTCAAAGGGATGTTCTATAAAATGGTGATTTGGCTAACAATGTTATATGGGGCAAAATGTTGGCCTACTAGACGTAGACATACATGATAGCTAGAGGTAGTAGAAATACGTATGCTTAAGTGGATGTGTGATATTGCTAAGAGAGATAGGGTTCAAAATCGTGTGGTGAGAGACAGACTATAGGTGGCTAATATTGCTGAGAAGTTAAGAGAGACGAGGCTGAGGTGATTTGGGTACGTATGCAGGATGCTCTCTGATGTTCTGATATGACGATGTGAAAAAATAATCCTTACTGGCTACAAGAGGAGAAGAGGAAGACCTTACAAGAACTGGAGAGAAGTAATCAAGAATGATATGTCTGAACTGGCCCTTACTGAGGCCGTGGCTAGAAATAGGAAGGTTTGGCATGAGCGGATCAAAGTAAATGACACCCTTCGGAGTCCCGGTGCCTAACCCCAAAATCCAAGTTGTAAGTCGACAACCTTAGCAAAAATTTATGATCAGTGGTTAAATGAGAATCTTATGAAAATATGTATAGGGTTTTGGAAACGGTAGAGGGAGCACAAAAAATTTTCAAGATAGTAAGAAATAGGGCAAGTAAGACGGTGGATTTTAACCAGTCTGCTGTATACAAGACAAAGCAGGGCAGGTGCTCATAAAGGGCCAAGACATCAAGCAAAGTGGCAGAGATACTTTTATGGCCTTTATAATGAAGACTTATTGGTCAACAAAGAGTTAGGCGAACTCCCATGTCGGGACACTTTCTAAATGGGTACTTATGGGGGAGGATCACAAGGGAAAAATTGTAAAGGTTTTACGAGAGATGGGGTGAGGAAGGGCTATGAGGTCGGACAAGATCCCTATAGAGGTATGGAAGAGAGTATGTGTTGTCGGTATTGGGTGATTAGTTAAGCTCTTTAATGTTATCAACTAAGATGCCAGATGAATGGAGATTAAGTAGGATAATACCCTTATACAAGGCCAAGGGAGACATCTAATAATGTCACAACTATCGAGGCATCAAATTATGAAGTCATACCATGAAGTTGTGGGAAAGGGTAATTGAAAAGAGAATCCAAAGAGCAGCTTCTATATCGGACAACCAATTCAGTTTTAGACCAGGTAGGTCCATGACAGAAGTAATACATCTGCTCCGGAGGCTAATGAAATGCTACAGGGAAAGAAAACAGGATTTTCATATAGTTTTTGTAGATTTGGAGAAGACGTATGATAGGGTTCCTAAAAAACTCATATGGTGGTGTTTGGAGGCAAACGACATTCTTATGATTTATATCAGAGTAATTAGGGATATGTATGAAGGAGCATTGACTAGAGTTAGGATAATAGGGGGCGACATGGAAGCGTTCTCCATTGGTGTAGGAATTACATCAAGGCTTGGCCTTAAGCCATTTTCTGTTTACATTAGTGTTAGATGTCCTTACTAAACGTATTCAAGGATAGGTACCTTGGTGTATGTTATTTGCGGACAATATTGTCCTAGTGGATGAGACCAATGAGAGGGTCAATGCCAAGTTAGAACATTGGATAGAAGCGTTAGAATCGAAAGGTTTTAGAATGAGCAGATCTAAGACGGAATATTGAAAATGCAACTTTTCAGGTGGCCAGATGTACAAGAGACGACAGTAGCAATTAGGACGGACATCATACCTTAGAAATCGAGTTTTAAATACCTCGAATCTATTATTCAAAGAGATGGTAATATCGATAACGATGTGTTACATCGCATTATATCTGGGTGGGTTAAATGGCGAAGTGTAACAAGTGTTTTATATGATAAAGAGATTCCTTCTAGACTCAAAGGAAAGTTCTATAAAATGGTGATTCGGACAATAATGTTATATAGGGTAGATTGTTGACCTACTAAATGTAGACATACACGACAACTGATAGTAGCAGAAATGCGTATGCTTAGGTGCATGTGTGACATTACCAAGAGAGATAGGGTCCGAAATCATGTGGTGAGAGACAGACTACAAATGGCTAATATTGCTAACAAGTTTAGAGAAATGAGACTTAGGTAGTTTGGGTACGTACGTAGGATGCCCTCTGATACTTCGGTACGACGGTGTGAAAAAAAGTCCCTTACTAGCTACAAGAGGAGAAGATGAAGACCATACAAGAATTGCAGGGAAGTAATCAGGAATGATATGTCCAAACTGGCCCTTACTGTGGCCGTGGCTAGAAATAGGAATGTCTGGCGTGAGTGGATCAAAGTAAATGACACCCTTTGAAGTCCCCACGCTTAACCCCAAAATCCAAGTTGTAGGTTGATAGCCTTAGCAAAAATTTACGACTCGTAGATGCAATAAATTTTATACTCTGAAACCGTAGGATAGTCATACTCGCAGGGTCTCTCAGTGAAGTCTCCTAGTGTAATAAGTGACAAGAGGAGTCCGTCTTTACGGCGTGTAAGGTACTAGCAGATCTTGTCTCCTTCAGCTATTTTCCTTTTTTTGTTTGAAAATTTATTTATTGATTGTGGTAGAGTGCCTAGCGTATTATTTTATTTACTCCTTTATTCAACATCAACCCCCTTTGTACATTTTGCATGTAGGTCTACAGGAAACAACGAATTTACAATGTAGGGATAAGGTTGCATACTATCAGATCTTCCCAGACTCTAGATTTCAGACTAGGTGTGATGATGATGATGATGATGATGATGAATTATTGCCTTTATCATGCAATGTTCATAACTTTAATATACTTTAATATTTCTTTATGTAAAGGTTAACGTATAAAAGCTCTCCTATATATATATATATATATCAACCCATGCTTCTACTCATCTACCACTTTCTTCAATTGTCGTGCTTTTCATTTCTTCATACAATACACAAAGTGTTTCTACAGACATTTAACAATACATGCATCTTTCCTTCCATAGCAATAATTTACAAGCATCTTCTTCCTATCTCATATCTTCTTTGTTCTTTTGTTGTTAGTACTTCTCGAAGACAGTTCCTACTCCATCCTTTGGAGTGCATCGAAGCTGGTGGAGGAGAAGTTAACCTTGAGTTTGGATCTCGTTGTCCTGCTGCATCGTAAAGGGAAAACTTTAAACTTAGGGTAGTGATTTTTTACAACAGCTTACATTTTCAGATAAGTCGTTCTAGTTTTAATTTTAGGCTATTTTCACTAACAATCTAAGTCAAAAAATTGTTATGTTCTGCTTGCTCTTTATCACATATTTATTGCATTCTGCCTACTATTTGTCGTAACTACTACTGATAGTTAGAATTTGTTGCATTTTTATATTGTTTATCGGCAATTCTTTCATTTGTGCTACTGTGTGTTTATTTCATAATATTGTTTTGTTCTTATTGCTGCTTGAGTGTTTTTAGTGAGACAGCTCTCTTACCGGATTCAATATGTCCCTTACGAATGAGACCTACGTAGGTTTTATATTTACAGTTCCCCACATAGGTTCAACCCCTATCATCGCAGCCCAGAGGATTATACCTAACCTAACTAGATTAGAGCCTCTAAATTGGAGAAATTTTAAATGATGATTTGAGAAAATTTTGTTTTCTTTCAACCATACAAAATCGATTATGTACTGTTTCAAGAAATTCCTAGTGACAATACCGACCCTAAGACAACTAAAGATAATCGTACCGTTAGGGTAGTGTTGCTCAACCATATGATAAACTCATTGTTTGATATCTACTACAAGTACATAATTGATAAGGAAATTTGGGATGTTTTAGAAGTGAAATATGGGACAGATGATGCTGATACAAAAAATATGCAGTCGCTAGGTGGTTAAAATTTACGTTGTTGATGATAAGCCCATTATGGATCAATTACATGAGTATGAAAACTTAGTTGTTGAAATCTTTGCTGAGGGCATGAACATGTGTGAGTTGTTTCAAACTAATAACCTTATTGAGAAACTACCTGTCTCATGGAATGAGTATAAAAACCAATTAAGGTATAAAAAGAAAGACATAAAGTTTTAGGAGTTGATAAGGCATATAAAGATTAAGGATGCCAACTATACACAAAATAAGACCAAGTCACTCACCCTTGTCCCTATTGTTAAGGCTAATGTGATAGAAGATAGAAATGCTAATAACTTCAAAAATAGTGGTAGATAAAACAATTCCTTCAACAACAACAAGCATGGTCAGTTTAAGCACAAAAAGATTGATAGTTATTGTTAATGGTGCCACAAGCTAACGAATCCTGTTGTCTTTTTCCAAACTAGAATCAACCATGAGAAAAAGGACCAAGGACAGAAACCATGACAGTTCGGGAAAGAAAAATAGAAGGGGTACCATCGGAGTAACCAGAAGAGCTTTAGTAAGCCTCAATACAAAAAAGATAAGTCATTCAATAATGCATAAAGAAATTAAATTAGGTTAGAAAGGAAAATTTTATATATGCCATGCTAACATTGACTATTAGAGCTTATAAGAGACGCATACTGACATTTGTCTTAAATTTGTCAAATTCATATTATGACGGATAAATAATATATTTAATGTAGGTAATTTTCTAAAGGGTTTGATGCAATCCCTACACTTTACAAATTAATCCCTATCTTTAGTAATTTTGATGAGCTATATATATTGATTAGAAACCTAAATATTTGATAAAAACCAAACTTTCATTTGTAGGTTCTGGTAGACATATATATGTCCGTGTATATGAACAATTACAATGATGAAAATTTTGTCCAAATTTAAGATATGGTATCAAAACCTAATTATATAATATTCTTCTTTTCAATTTATTCTATTTTTTCCATCAATCTCTTATTTATCAATTAAATGGAAAAAAATTTAAATTAATCACAATTAGTCTACACCTTCTAAAAGGTATAGGAAAATTAAGTCATTTATTAGGTATAAGGACTTCAAAAGAAGATCCTACATTTGAGGTATGTGATGAACAAGATTCTTTGGTGATGTCTTAGTTATGGAATTGGATGATTTCAAAAATAAGTGATAAGAGTAAGTTTCTTAGAATCGACAAGGAAATATGGGTTGCTATAAATAAAATATTTTCCAAAGTCTAAGATATTGATCAAATATATGAAATTAAAACAAATATTTCAGCAACCAAATAAGGGAATCAAATCTTCATAGAATCCTAAGTCAGTCTCTTGTAAGGTTTATGATAGGAAATGTACCACTACCAATGTATCCAAATGTGTTGCAGTCAAAACGTTGCAATTCCTAAAAGATTCAAAGAAAATATTTATCATGAAATTTTGGGTAGTTCTAATGTCGCAATTAATGATTTTAGAGTGCAGCTATTAGGAAAGAAAACTTGCTCTCTTTTAAAGAGATAATGTCACTCATTCAGATTGAAGAAGGATGAAGATATGTCATGCTTAAGAATCAAGTGGCAGACAATTATGCTTTTATGACCACAACAAATAAAGTGAAAGAATATGATACTTAACATCCTACTAAAATTGATAGTAAATAAGTAGATTCATCTAAGTCCTTTAAGATAGACTCTCTGTATATATTATAAGAAGCATCACCATATGAGGCAGCGATGTTGGAAACTTAATAGCAAGCCCTTAATAAATAAAAAAACACAGTTAGAGGACAACTACATATAACCAAAACTTATTTTAGCAATGAATGAGATTTATAAGTTAAATATCTAAATTAAGCAATGAAAGGTTGGAGAAATTAAAGAATTTATTAGGTTATCTTAAGACACAATCCTTGAAAAGAACATGTTCATTGGTATTGTTAGGTGTCTTTTTTGTTTCTTGCATTCTTGATATCTCAAACAAATTTTCTCCAATCATGCGAGTAATTAATTCTAGTGCCATACAACATAACCATAGGGAGAAAAACATAGTTGATGGGTTCATTATCATAATAATAGGCCAAATGGACATTTTCATAAATAATTCGCTTACATTAATAAATGTTCTTCATGTTCTTTAATTGTCTATAAATCTTACTGCTATTGAAAAACTCATTATTGATTCTAATTGCCAAGTAAAATTCTTCCTTTCACAGTATGAGTTTCAACAACAGAACACGAAGAGGAAGATTGGACCTGCTAGTGAGAGGGATCAACTTTACTGCGTAGAAGACCACTATGAAAAAATTATTGATCCTAAACTACATTGTTTCTTTATAGGTCTATTACATCAAGTAAAGAGAAAGACGAATCCTTCTTAACCAACAAATAAAGTTGACTACTCAAGTGATATTGTCTTACTAATTACCCTTAAAAAAGGAAACAAAATCATACAAAACACCCATAACCTATTTGTAACCTACTAGAACTTATCCAAAAGTCATAAGGTCTTATTTAGCACCTTCACACAATTCCTATTTTAAGGAATCTATCTAAGACATTTGGAAACATGGGAGTTGATTGAATTGCTAAAAATGAAGATTATATATAGATGGGTTTTCATGTTAAGTACAAGTTTGACGGATATGTACAAAGATGCAAGGCTAAGATTGTTTTCAAAGTGTATAATCAAATTTATGATATTAATTATCCAGAGACATTTGTTCCAGTTGTTAAGATGAATACACTATTAGTATTATTATCATTGGCTAATAATTTTAGCTAGAACTTACATCAATTTGATGTAAAAATACTTTCTTTATGGTGATCTAGAAGATGAAATTTATATGGAGTTCCCTCTTTATTTTAAATAGGACGAAGGGATGATATACAAGTTAAATAAAGCTCTCTATGGACTTAAGCAATCATTGAGAGCTTAATTTAGAAGATTATTTAAAGTAATAGTTAATTTAGGATATAAGTAGAGCTAAGAAGACCATACTTTGTTTGTTAAACACTCAAAGTTATGGAGAGTGACAACGTTGTTAGTTTATGTTGATGATATTATAGTAATATATAATGTTACAAATGAGATACACAATCTAAAAAGGTGTCTAATGAGATAATTTGACATTATGGAACTTGGAAAGTTAGAATAATTATTACATTAAAATTTACAGTACTTGAAAAGTAGCCCTGAGAAAGAAATTTCGTTTAAGAAAGGAGAAAGTATAACTTTAAAGGCCTACATTGATGCTGACTATACTAGTTCTTTAGTTGATAAAATGTCAACCTTTAGCAATTGTACTATTTTATTTGATAGTCTTGTAATATAGCAGAGTAAAAGCAAAACACAATACTCATTTTAAGTGCAAAATCTAAGTTCAGGTCGACAACATTGTGAATATATTAGTTATTATGGTTAAACATAATTCTTAAAGATCGAATGATAAAATTTAAATTTCCAAGAAGACTATATTATGACAATAATCACCATTTAGAATTGCACATAATCCTATGCAACAATATCGAACAAAAAAATTGAGAAATTAGACAGTGAATTAATTTGCACTCTTATCATTTCAACAAAAAATCAACATGTAGATTTACTTATAAAGGGCTTACCAAGTACTAGGTTTTTACAACATTGTTTGTAGCTTGGAATGGAAGATATCCATTAACTAGCTTAAAGACAATGTCAAATAATGTGTTTAATATGAGTAATATTGTGATTATAAACAATTTCATGTAATCCCTTAACTTCAGGGACTAATCCATGATCTTAAGGGATTTTGAAGAGTTATATATAGTAGTTATGAAGGTATATATTTGTAGATATTAACCTCCCACTTATAGGACTTGTATGGTTAGTATATATATACCCATATATATTAACCATTAGTAAGAATGAGAATTTTTTAAAAAAATTTATGATAGATATGAACATTATTAATTTTGTTTCCAAATGGGATTAAGGCATATGATTATTTTGACATAAGTTTTATTTTCTCTTTAGAATAAATGTTTGTTTTGACATATGTTTTATTTGTTCTTTAGTATAAATGTTTGTTTTAGAATAAGTTTTATTTGCTTTTTAGCATAATCATTCATCATCAGATTAATAAATATCAAACCATGTAAGAAGCATAATAACATTTTGATTTTTAAAAGATGAATTAATATAAAATATTTAAAACCTTGTTCTAATACAAGTTTGAGTACCAAAAATTAAAAAAATCATTATATTGATATTTAAAGAATTTGAATATCATAATGTTGGCATATACATAAGTTAATTTTAGTAGAATTGTTAAAACGATGTTACTATATCCATTATTTCTAACATAGCACTCTGTGTGGCTTTTGATGAGGATTGAAGTATTAGTTAAAGGGTTAACTTAACCCCTGCCCCCTCCACTACTTGAATCTTTAAATAAAATTCTAAACATTTAAAAAATCTAATTAATAAATCTTGTAACCCTTAAAACCTATAAACCTCAAATGTAGAATTGGAGAACTTGACATTCTCACTAAAATTCCTCTTTGTTGAAACTGAAAATTCTTGTTTGTCCCTCTAAATGTGAACAACACTTACAAGGGATACAATAGCATCCAACTGAAGGTAGACATTTATTGTGAATACGGCAAATATGTCATAAAGAGGAATTCATAGACTAATATGAATCCTTCATTAGTTGTGTGAATAATTCATATGATTTTTTCAAGTCGGTTAATCCTCCTGTGTCTAAGAAGAAATCATTTTTGGGATGTTGAGGAAGTTAAAAGCTATAAAATCATAAATTAACAAATTAAAGAGGGCACGTACATTAGAGTATAAAAAATAAGAAGATCTACATGAACTAGATCTCAAAGAAAAAAAACATAAATTTGAAAGGGAGATGAAGATATTGAAGAAACTACAAATTATAGGAGAGATGGAGCATAGATTACAGATAAAGATCCTTTTAGACATGGAGACTATCATGTGTTTTGTGTTTGATGCTTAATAGTGGTTGTAAATGGTATGATTATTTCATTAGAAACAAGAATTATAAAATTAATATACATGCTCAACTTAATGTAGATTAGATATTTTGGATTCATTTATAATTAGTACACTCTTTATGAATGAAATTTAATATATATTAATCTATAATACGTTGCTTTGAGAAGTTTAGAAGGTTTCTAATACTTGTTTCCAAAAGTTATAAACTTCTCATAATTAGTCACTGTTTCAAATTCTATTTTTTTAATGTCAGTCTACATTGTGCATAAGATGTGATTAAATGGTGAAGAAGATAATTTATGCTGTACTAGTAGTTATTTGTTTAAAAGAGTGATTATGTAAAAATAAATAGTAATTTCCATTAAGCCATCGCCACTATAAACTTAAAACATATTTAACATAAATTAAAAGAGGTGTAACCTTCTAAAATACATATCAAAATCCAAAATAGATAAACATAAAATGTCATTCATTTTAATTGTCAGCATCTTTTAATATGTTTGATTGATATAACTCATTCAACTTGATAAATATCTCAATCACTTCTTGAATTCTTTTTGCATAAGCTAGATTTTGGCTCTAATGGCTAACAAGGATCCTCAAACTTATAAATACATATTTTTTTCATTGGTTTCTTGCATCAAAAGGTATTAAAATATCTTTTACACATATTTGTAAGTTTTTATCAAGCATTTAAGTGTTATTGTCTCATGTTTGTGTGAGTAAGCATCTTTGGAATTATTCAAAGATAAAGTGAGATATTTTAAACTGTAAGCTTTAATAGTGCAATTGGGGGTGTCTGAATTGACATTGAGGTTCCTCTTTATCACGAAGGAAGATTGTAAAATAGTTCCTCTTTATTGAGAAAAGAATGTATAAAAGTTGTTCTTCATATTGAAAGAAGAATTATATTGAAATTTAAAAATGAATATTGGAAATGAATGTAGGGAAGGGTTGTTTATTGGACAACTATATATTGATTTGTGTTTTCTATTCTATATCCTCTTTAACTTATTATTCAATTGTTTGATTGATTTATGTTAAGCAATACCTTTATCGTTATATATATTGATTGTTGATAAATTGAGTTCATTGGTTAAAATTTTTTATTGAACACCCAATTTACCCCCTCCTCTTAGGTGCCATTAAGGACTAATACTTATCTTGATCATTGATGATCGTATAACTACCACCATTCAATAATTGTGAATCTTCACTTAGTAATTAGAGAAATCATCTCTATTTGCCAATGCATTACGTCCTCATTATAGCCCATACTATGAGGAATATATGATTATTCTTGTCCCTACCAATTACTATCAATAACATTCTTTTGCATATACTTTTCAAGAAACAACAATATAATCCAATTACTTTTCTAGTCCTAGCAACAACAACAAAATGTATTACAACAATCAAATGTAATTTACAATTTATTAAAATATAGAGTCATATCTAGTTCAATTCTAAAAATAACATTCTTCATTATAGACCCTGGGTTGGATCTCAACACTTTAGCACCTTAGTTCCAAAGTCTAATATATTTATCATTTCATTCTCCATATTTCTTGTTTATTACCACTTTATTAGCTTGTAGACATTTAATCCTTAATTGGTGATTGATACCTTAATAGATGTCAATGATTGATACCTTAATAGTGTTAGTAGTGTGCCCTAGGCCAATGAACATTTGTGATTCATGTATTAACATTATGATTTGTTAATAATATATTA
>JANZLF010000009.1:19098660-19109351 GCA_026546835.1 Erythroxylum foetidum
GAGTCGACCCGAGGTTGCACCCTGTGTTGCAATTCTTGGTATAAATTGATTTTGACCGATTTCCAAGGATCAATCTTCGGATTGAACGATAAGCCGCGATCAGCTATCATAGAAAAATCACTTTAGCTCTTTTCTGTGTAGGCATGAACTAACCATGAGAATCTAGTTTTAATATAAGTTACCTAAATTTTCTCTCTAATATTTCTCAAGAACTTAATATTCTTCCTCATATCTATTAAGTTCCTATTGTCCCTTCGTCAACAAAGTGTATGCCAAGATTAAGTTAAAGCTTTTATGTTGTAACATCATATCCATAGTTCGAATTTCTCACCTTTAAATTTTTATCCACTTCCTCTTCATTTGTTTTACACTCACTTTCTCGTTACTGTTAAAATGATTGATCTTTTCACCTTTGTGCTCATCTTTTAACATTAATATCTTCTTTTGCATTGATAATTTCTTCCTCTTCCTCACTCACTTTCGCATTTATATGATCTAATAGAGGATGAACATGGTCATTTCTTGCATCAACTAGCTCTTCATCACCACTCCCTAATTGAAAACAAGAATGATCAACTGGATCTTATTTTGAAGCTCTAACTTTATGTTCATTTGTTAACTTCTATACCTATATTCACAAATATATTGACTATCAAACCTTTAGCACCTGTAAACTTATATTCTCTAGTAATACTATCATCAACATCCTTGACTTTAAAAGTATCCTAGATAGCTCTAGATTAATAGCGATAACAGTCTTTGATTTTTTTAATAACTTTAATAGTATCAACACTATAGGCATCCACATTCAATTCTTTCTTCTTTTTTGTTTGTTTGTATTCTTCACTTCATTTACATGCAACTTGACATTCTATTCACTTTTTAGTTAAGATGCAAACTCACATCCATTATTAACAACATATAAAGAATATTCTCAATCCTTTTGTTGCATATAATTATTATCTTCTTCCATGTAAATAGAATAAATATAATTATTCCTTTAAAACCATAATAATTATAAATAAACAAATATTATAACATATGCACATCAGACAAGGTGACAAATAATAAATTATGTTCATACGCTGTTCATAAAACTTTACATAATAACATACTAGAAACTGCAAAATGCACTTTGCAATTATTACTAACCTCATTTTCTACGGGACTTCAATATCAAAATAGAATCTAATAAACAGTCTGGGTCTTTTTGTGCTGATCGAGCCCCCTCTTGGCTTTCAACAGATACTCCGATGCGATACATAGGGCGCTATGTACTCAAGAGCGTTAATTTAGCATTGTAAATCTCTTGTGTAATAAAAAAATAAATAAAGGGGTTAAGAATATGACTGTGTACTACTAAACTTTTCTAACTTCAACAGGCTTGTCGTTGTTGTTATTGTCTGATTCTACATTTAATATTTAAAATTGAATTTTAAGTTAATAATTCTAATAAAGAAATATTTGGAATCTTAAATTGATAATTTTAATAATAACAAATTTTTTCTGAGCAATAGAAAAAATTAAAATCGGGCGTTGTTGTCTAATTCAAGCCTAAGGCCAAGCCCGAGCCCATTATCTCTAAAACCCTCGAGAGTGCAATCACCACCGGAAGATTACCAAGTCTTAAACCCCCGACTCTACGACGCTGTCCCTGCTCTTCGCCTCACTGCTACGCTAGTCACTTACTCTGATTCAATGGCTACACTAGCGCTCAGAAACCCCAATTACAGGCGCCTTGGTCAGTTATCCTCCCGAGTCGCCTGGTGTTGTCGGGAATCGTCATCTAATCCTCTGTCAATATCGAGTTACGTCTCTGAAAATGGCAGTATTACTGTTTCCAGTGGCCCTTGGTGGAGATCCATGGCTACCTTTACTAGAACGTAAGTCCATAATTCTAATGTCAAATTTTTGGGTTTTCTGTTTTTATTTTTTCGCTTGTTTAAAAGTCTCATGTTCTTAAAGATTGCTTCTTTAGATTTAGTTATGTGATATTGATAATCCTTTTTCTTGATTGAAGTCGGAATCTTTCGGGTAGCTTCCTTTTTTGGAGGAATGTGTTGAACTAGTTTGGTTCAGTTTGTGAAATAAAGAGTGCTTACTTTGGAACTTTCAAGGATCTTATGCTTTATTCTACTTTTAAAAGGGCGGTCAATAAGCTGTTAGGAAAGGTAAGGTGATTAGTAAACTATTATTGGACTTGGACAATGGTTGAACTATGATGATTGGTCAGTAATGTGCATCAATTGGAGAATATATTTTACGAATGGTGAAGAAGAAATGCTTCTCTATCTTTCACTTGGCAATTTGGCGACTGTTAGGGTAGTGTTGTGAATGTGAAAAATTGAACCCGAGCTAACTGTTTTTTGTTGTTTTTAGATGACTTGTATCTGATTATTTTTCCTGAATACCAGTAAACCTCATGTGAATGTGGGAACAATTGGGCATGTGGATCATGGAAAGACTACCCTGACTGCTGCAATTACAAAGGTTTGAATTTGTTTTTAGGCTGTATTTGTATTTCTTTCATTCAATCAGTATGGTTTTCATTTACTTATTTGAGACCTCGAAATGGCGATTTTTAGGTGCTAGCAGAAGAAGGTAAAGCCAAGGCTATTGCCTTTGATGAAATTGACAAGGCTCCAGAAGAGAAGAAGAGGGGAATAACAATTGCCACGGTTGGGATGCTTCACTTTCTTTTGGAGATACCTATAAAGATACAATGTTGATCTTTCCATCTTGATCTTTTTATGAACTAATCACTGGTTTAAATAACATGTAGGCCCATGTGGAGTATGAAACTGGTAAACGCCACTATGCTCATGTTGATTGTCCTGGACATGCAGATTATGTGAAAGTAAGCTTTTCAGTGGTTTGTTCTTTTAAATATATGAGCTTCTGGATTCTTTGGCAGCATGCTTTAACTGTCCTAATTTCAAAATACAAAAAAGCTGTGGAAATATGTTGCAGTAATAATGCTGCTATGATTACAGTATTTTACATTATGTTATTATCATTATGCTGCTTGTTCTATTCTACATGCATACTCTTGTATGTGGATGTGGCTAAGCTGATGAAGATGCATGTTTGAAATTTTTGATGAAGCAAGTAACTAGGTAAAATATGTGTTAGTGGACCAAATATCAACTCATAGTTTGCTCCAACTTTATAACCATTTGATTAACCTCCTTCTATATTTATTATTGCTTATGATCCTAAAACTTAAATCACTATGCAGAATATGATTACTGGAGCTGCCCAGATGGATGGTGGTATTCTGGTTGTATCGGCTCCTGATGGTCCTATGCCACAGACCAAGGAGCATATTTTACTTGCTCGCCAGGTGGATATCTTACCTTAAAGCTTGTAAACTGTGTCTGTAACTTAGTTCCTTTGCATTGGTGCTTGTCACAAGACTGGGTGTTTCTAAATGCAATTAACAGGTCGGAGTCCCTTCACTCGTGTGTTTCTTGAATAAAGTTGACGCAGTTGATGATCCGGAGTTATTAGAGCTTGTAGAAATGGAACTCCGTGGTAGGAGGCCTTTCAAAAACATTCTTTTAACGGGAGCTGGTTCTTGTTTTTATTTAATTTGTTTAATACAAGTTCTTCAATCAAATATTACTGACAGAACTGCTTAGCTTCTACAAGTTTCCTGGGGATGAAATTCCTATTGTCCGAGGGTCAGCATTGTCTGCCTTACAGGGGACAAATGATGAAATTGGCAGAAAGGCTATTTTAAAACTGATGGATGCTGTGGATGAATACATCCCTGACCCAGTGCGCCAACTTGACAAACCTTTTCTCCTGCCTATAGAAGATGTCTTTTCAATTCAGGTACAGAAGACACATGTTAATTGTGTATGCATTCCTTTGACACAAACTTCTATTAACAAAGTTTCTTCACTTTTTCTTCTCCGCTTTCTTGTCATTCTTCAGTTTTTGCTTCTTTTTTTGAGCAATGTAACTTAATTTATATGGCTTCTGTAATAAAAAGTGGGTTCTATGCCTGAATTGATAAAAATTCGGTTTTTTAATGCTTCTGTTTGTTGAAGGGTCGTGGGACAGTTGCCACTGGTCGTGTTGAACAAGGGGTTATCAAAGTTGGCGAAGAGGTTGAAATTTTGGGATTAATGACGGTAAATTCATCAAATTGAGTTCCTTTTTACTTCACAATTTTGTAGGCCTTTTTGCATTTGAAATGTTAATGCTGGCTTATACGAGGTTTTCCTTGTGCTAATTATTCACATTACAAGCCATTTCAATTAGATCAGTAGGCAGAAAAATTCTGTTAGTAATTTGCCTCCTTGTGCAGGGTGCTCCTTTGAAGACTACAGTAACCGGTGTTGAGATGTTTAAGAAAATCTTGGATCAAGGACAAGTAAGTTAACGGGTCAAGCCCGTTGTTGGTTATTAAGGTTTGCTTCATGGAGTTATTTAATTACTAATGGGTCTGTGCATTTCTCTAGGCTGGTGACAATGTTGGTCTTCTCCTACGTGGTCTAAAAAGGGAGGATATCCAACGAGGAATGGTAAGCAATGATAGTCAAGATAGTACTCTTCAACTTGTTTCTTTGGCCTCCGATTGAATTATGTTGGTGTGAGGTGATCATTGCTTTCACTTTGAGATCAGCATTTTTAAATTGAATCAGATAGAAGTGTGTGATTGAAAAAGCTTGTTTGGTCAAAACTGAAGAGAATCCTGTAAAAACACGCTTTCTTGTTTTCTTTGTAACTTTAGGTCATTGCCAAACCTGGATCTTTGAAAACTTATAAGAAATTTGAGGCAGAGATATATGTCCTTTCAAAGGATGAAGGTGGCCGGCACACTGCCTTCTTCTCAAACTACAGACCCCAGTTTTACATGAGGACTGCAGACATCACTGGAAAAGTTGAGTTACCAGAAAATGTGAAGATGGTTATGCCAGGCGACAATGTCAGTGCTACTTTCGAACTGATATATCCAGTTCCCCTTGAAGCAGGTAGTCTGCTTTTTCATTATGCTCACTTTCCTTGTGCATTTGAAATGTTTATTATCAATTAATTTTTTTGCACACTTTTGACGTCACACATGATAACTCAACATAGAAATCTAAACATACTGATTTCAGGGATTCAATGAATTCTGAAACACCTAATTGGCTGGACATTCTACCACAAATCTGTTCCATATTTGGGGACTAGATATGGGTTTGATTATGGACTACATATGAAACTGATCTTTTGCTTGTTTTTAGGGAGCAAACAAATTATAGAAATCAATCGCATTATGTATGTTTCTCCTGTCAGGAGCAGGGTGGTGTAGTTTTGATGTTATATTTTCTTGTAGGCAGATTAATTGATCATTTACCATCAAGGCTTGTTCTGATGGTAGGGAAATAAGATTACCCTCCCATCTAGCAGGATTCAGATCTTAGTAGATGTTACCAGGATTCAGATCTTAAGGCATGTGCGAGGGAAGGGGTGATGATATATTTGCATATATTTTGCAATATCCATGTACATTAAAGAAAAGTTCAATTGTTTCGATCAATTGATTCTTTTGTCGAAATATTCATTTATATACCTTCAGAGTTCTATGAGTTTAACCCGTGTTTACCCTTTGGCCAACATCTACATTTTGCAAATATGTGATTATATCAAGGTTGAAGGGTTACGTTTAATCCTGAGCTTCAGTATTTGACGTATAAACTTTTCTCAGTTCCACTGCTGACATGTAAGCTTCTTCTTGTTGGAATACAGGACAAAGATTTGCTTTGAGGGAGGGAGGGAGAACAGTTGGAGCAGGTGTAGTTTCTAAAGTAATTAGCTGAAGTTTTCTAATTTCATAAAGGTTTTTGTCTGCTTAAAATCCAAAAGTAGGGGGGAATTAAGAAGACCAGATAATTATTCGATGAGGAAACGATGTCCACGTTTGATGCAAAGGTATCGAAGACACATTGGTATTGGTTTGAAAATGAGTTAATTTGTTAGGGTCCTAAGCAAAGTTCCTCTTTAACGGTGTAAAATTGATCATATGGTTTGAACATGGTTTTACCTTTTCATTCCCTCTTCTTTCAGCGGAATAATATCCCTTTCAAATATTCCTGTACTGGAAAAGTACTCAATACTAATCATTTCTTTTTTTTTTCTTGCACACGTATTTGGAATGTTGTTGCCAAGAATGGCTAAGTGTTACAACTAGTAGAGCCTCTAATTCCCCATTTTAGGCATCTCCAACTGAGCATCATCAGCTATGGTTAAAGCATATGCAGTTCAGTGGGTGTCTGATTGACCATTAGCATCATATGATATTAGCTGTCTTACTTAAATGCAAGCTCCTAAGAGTGCCACTGTAACTGTTGTCAAGCCTCTGACGTATATAACCTTCAAAATGGTTTCCATATTTCTCTTAACAATTGTCCCTTATTCACGACCAAAGAAAGCCAGACCGGACCAATCCCAAATCCTGTGGTCAAGCATGTTGATGCAGAAGATGGCTTCATACCCCAGAAGAAACTTTGCAGACAACCGAGAGAAGAACAGCAAGACCAGTCCCAGCGATGCCAACAGAAAACTTGGTAAGAAACTCCGCAAGGTCGGGTCAAGAATTCTTTATAGACAGGACTGCTACTTTCCGAGACGGCTTGTCCACAATCAATGATAAGAGACACTCACATACATGCAAGTAGCTACGTCTGTTGACATCCTTCTCTCTAACTCCTCTCCTATTCTTCCTTTTTGGGGATGACTTCAGCTTTATTCTCACTCCTCTTGAGAAGAAAATGCATTAGTAAAGGCAGTGAAGAAAAGGAGGTTTGTAATAAGGAAATAATTAATCACAGGCTTATGGCATTTGCAAGGATACCAATGTTCACAACTGTACTATCATGATATCACAAATAAATGCACTAACAAACACCAATTTCGTGACCAGATGGGTACCAAGTTAAAACGACACCATCTGCAATTGTCAACACGTTTTGTGGAATAGCTAACTATTGTCAGAGATATGCGCAAGTGAAATGTCACCTAAGGATATCTGTGTTTCCATTTTGATCCTTTAATCTGAGCTAATACCACATCATCGGAATATCCACATGAAGTATTAACTCTAAACTTCTCTATTGCTATTGAGTGAATATCATAATGGATCCAAAAAAAACTAGGAGCCAATAGACGCAGAATAATTTTTTGTAATAATCACACTCATGTATCCATAATGGCAATTAGTTGAAGGAAGGAACAGCTCAAGCGTAAACTGTTGGCTAATGGGTTTAATAAAATGAACTCTAAAGCACTTCAACCACATGTATAAGATTCATGTCAAGAAACTGGCACAATGAAGTGATCTAGAAGCAGTTATTGAGAGAGGTACCTCTTCAAAGTCTTATATATCCAAGCTTGTAAGCTTGTTGATCACTGCTATCAAGTCTGCCAATCAGAGGAGAAGAGCAAAATCATGAACAACCAATTAAAGCAGGCAAAAGAAAGAAATAAACAAAGGAAAACCACAATGATAAATCAAGAAGATTTATTTTTACTTTCAGCTATATTTTTAATGGCCATTTTCATGCAACTACAAGCAACTTGACTATTTGAGCTCCACGCTTGAAATAAAAGATGTGCTACATAAAGAATTGTGTATGACAAAGTTTACACCAAAATTATGAATGATGATGAACTTCATACTAATGACACCAAGTTGTGCTTTATATGAAACAAACACATTAAACAACGTTAAAATTTTAAAGGTCTATACTTGGATGATGTCACCAGTCGAGACCTATCTTTGCAAGAAAAGAAAACAGCTAGAGAACTACGCAAAATCACAAACTAGGAATGTGATCCAAGGAAAAGAAAAAAGAGTCACCAAGCAGCATTACTTATTCAAAAAATTTGCCACCTCCAAGATTAAATAGCTAGGAAACTGGAACGATTTTCTTTTCATTTGATAATCAGATCCAAAATCTTGCAGTTTCGGATGTATCTGGAAAGTATATACTCAGGTTGGAATACAAGAAACAAAGATACGGGATGGCCTTCTTCAATGGGAAATGAACTAATCAAAACCTTTTTTCTGCTAAAATAAGGTAACTGAATAGGATAGGGGAGTGAATCTTATAAGAATTCAACTCCAGAATAATATAATACCTATGAGTTGCAAGTATTTCTAATTAAAATTATTTATGTTATGTCTTGAAATCTATACCTGCTAAATTGGGGAACAAGCATCGAATGCTTGTGCCTTTTTGTTGCGGTTCGTTTCTTCGACAATAAGTACTCAAGAATAGGGTCAATGTCCCCCATTTGTGCAGCACCTCCAGTGAGTAAGAGTGGACTATTTAGGTAATTTTTTATTTTTGAACGAGAGGCTACATCACCTACACAGTCCATTGCTGACTTTGGGCTGTCAAATCTTCCATTTGTGTAAATAACAGGAGCATAAGGTTGCAAATCCATGGCATAGTCTAATCCTTGAGATCCCATCAAGTCTGAGAATAAAGATACATCAAGTCTACCTTCCTCTAATTCAATTGATCTGGACATAAGATATTGAACCATGTTCTCATGTTTTATGCATCATTGAGCCATCCCAAGGGCCAAGTCGCAGCAATTCTCTTCTACAGAGGAAGAAAATTAGTAAAAATTACTTCATAAGTTTCACAAACAAGACGTAGACAGCTCAAATCATTATACCACGTCATTCCATCAGGTCTCACCACAACTACTCGTAGCATAGTCATCACAACAGGTGCCTTTCTAGAACAATTTATCACTGATGGTTTCCATTAACTTAACTAAAAATCTATTCTGAAATGGTATTGAAACTAGGCCATCCAACAAGGCGACAGTGAGTTATAAACCTTGGATATCAATGATAACAGGCCTTCAAATGGCTAGGTAAATCTTGGAAAGCTGGTTGACTTCATGGAATTCACGCTCATGAATCCATGGCTCCTCTAGCGGATGCAACTTCATCATATAAGAGTTCAATCTTGAAATATCTTTTTTTGCTTGCTGACTTGGAAAATAGCATTGACAATCCTGCATCAACCGTGTATAGAATTGTCTATCATTGAACTATTATTGGTTACAATGTACGCTATTAAAATTAAATTAGGATGACATTAAGAACACTTCTACATGGGAAAAGGTTGCTCAGTGAAAGGAAGCAAATCACTTTCAAGTAAAGTTAGAAAATATAATTTATTAAACAGCATGTGCAATAAGAGATTTTTAAAATTAGAAAAAAAAAGATAGGAAAAATTGAATTGCTTCGACAATAGTCAAGACAGACAGTAAACAATAAATAGACCTTAAACACTTTTGATGTAAAAAATTTACGTAAAATCCTACTCCTACATCAATTCATATCAAGCGGCTCCTCTTAGCACGTGAACCAGCAACATATTGTCTATAGACACAAGACCAGTCCACTGCACTAGGTAGATCCCTTTCACAATTCATAATAAACTGATCCAACACAGATTATGGACACGAACAACAACATAAAGTAGACAAAATTTAAGTTAATGAGGTAGGGCAAAATCAGAAGCTAGAACAATCAAGCCAGGGAAAGAGTTTCCCACAACAGGTAGAATAATTGAATTCAAACCGGAAAAACAGAAATAAAAGCACTAGAATGTCCCCCAATACCCAGATAACCAGGGGCATAAATATCACAAAACGACAAGCTTATCAAGCGTACCACCATGCCCTCAGGCTCAGGTACTCGCAAAATCATCAATCTAATACGGAAACCAGAAACTCAAATCACAATAAACATTCTTAAACGAATAAAACCACAATTAATAATGAACATACACAACAACAATCATAAAAGCCAAGTAGGCCACCCATCAACAATCAAGATACAATTTTTAGGTACATACTTTGACAACCATATTCCGATCTTGGAGAAACACGAACCCATGGCCAGGTGGACACGCATGAGAGGTCATCAAACAAAACTTAAGCATCATCCCTGGAGAGAAGGAACTCAGTTTTTCAATCAAAGCCCAAATCCAAATCTCTCCTATGTGTGACACTGACACCGAACCACATGACCTTATCCTCCTAAAGGCATAAAAATCCAGGAATCTAAGTCCGCCATATTTTGAATGGCAGTGACCATGAGAAAATGAGATTGAGACAAAAAGAACCGTGGATTGTTGCCACCCAAATTGATGATGCAGAATCTACATTACACTTCCTTGTCATGAAGGGCTCGGATACGGACAAAAATTGTTGCTGTCGTTTGCTGTTTGCATAGACAGGGCTTGAGTGGTTGGAGTTCTTTCCTGTGCGTCGCGGCTTATCTTTTAGATTTTGTACTCGGTTTCCTTGTTCGGTGGATTAATATCATCCGGGACCAATTATTATGATCTGAGACATCGTTAGGAGCCGAGCCCAATGTTATGAATACTGTACCGCACTCGGTACCGGATTAGACTCTGGAACGGAACTGTATCGGTACCGGTCGGTACCATGTACCGTTTCGAGATATTTTTTTAATTTATAAAATAGTCCCTAAACTTTTTAAAAACTGCAAAATAGTCCATATTGATATATTATACAACTGTATTATATAATTTACTAATTTACTGTTTACATCAACCATACTTTAAAAAATTTTAATAATAAATAATAATGACAATTAATTTGAAATAACAATAATTTTTAAATATTTTACATATAAATAATAACCA
>JANZLF010000009.1:19124266-19155483 GCA_026546835.1 Erythroxylum foetidum
GTATATGTTTGTTCATCATCACGTCATGTCTTGCATTTTATTTTAATCTCATAATTAAAACTATATGTTCCATTTTCAGATCAAAAGATGATGACAGTTTTTTTGGTCATAGTATTGTGATGAATTTGAAGGAGATGCTTGATAGTTATAATATATTGACTAAGGCTTTTAGAATGGCAAGAGATAGATTTCAAACATGATTTGAAGCTAAGACTAATCTACAAAAGAGAAAGTGATGACAAAACTTATAACTTGCCTACAACATCACAGGTAGCAGCATCAGTGGTTGGTGATATGGATACTTCTTATATTGGGAAGGATATTATTGTTCAAACACAATGTGGGCTATGAAAAAGAGTACATGATTTACATCCAGCTTATCTTCCTATGCAATATCCATTGTTATTTCCTTATGGTATAGAAGGATATAGAGAAGATATCTCTCATAGTGATGCATCACTGTCAAGTATTAAAAAGAAGACTAAATGAGGGATACACGAGAAATTTCAACCGTTTTTGTTTTTCAACTTGCTATGATATCAAACTCTGCTGGTACATTAGTTTTTTAAAGCATTTTATGCAGTTCACATTGTTTATTTTGTGGAAAAAAACATAACATACCATCCTTTTTCGTGCAGGAGAAATTAAGATTTCTAATGCTTAAAATGCTTCAAAACTATTGATTAATCCCGATATCCCTACTGTTCAAGATTTTAAATTGAGGTAATTATATTTTAATGATGGCTTATTATCATCTTATTCGAAATTTGTATCATTGCATATATATGCACTACCAATTTATTCAATTCTTTTTTACTTTAGCCTCAGTTTGATAATGGTTGGGGAAACATCTTCCCAGAGATACTCTCAGCTTGATCATCCTTTCTTAAGTCAATCTCCTTTGAATGATTTCTTATCTTTTGAAACAAGAAAGAAGGTTACTGAACTGAGACGGTGTGAGATAAATTGAAAATGCATAATTATTTTCTTCATTCTGAATTTATGCACCTATATCTTACAAGCTGACCTATATTTTCATAACATTACAGCATAATGCTATTTATACTATTCTCGCAACCATTAGAAAGATCCAAACTGAGCAGAGTTGGTACATTGATGCATACTCCATTCATGGATGTAAAGTCAAAATTGAGAATGACCTACTCATGTACTTTAAATGTCGGAACACTCCAAATAGAATTGTAACGAGGTATACCATCATTTTAAATTTTATTTAAACTTAATGTTCTATAATGATAAACACTAATCTTTGATATATTTATATATTCTAGATATAAATTATATGTTTAAGTAAAAGATGCTTATGATGGTCTAGAGTCATTTGTGTTATTTGATGATCAAGCCTTCCCATTAATTCAAGTTAGTGCAAATGATCTTAGAAACCATCTAATTAAGGTTTGTAAAAGATTATAATCTTTATTTTTTATTTTTGATAATAAATTGTCTACTCTTTTGTGTGATTGCTTAGAATTAATTTGTTAATTAGGAAGGAGATGAAGATGAGTTTCCTAATCAGTTAGAATGCTTGGTTAAGAAAACTTATCTTTTCAAGGTACAAGTCACTAAATTTAATAAAATCAACAAATCTTCAAGTTTCACTGTCAAGAAAGTAAGTTGTAATGGGGAACTGATCAATAAATACATAGATTCTCCACCCCAATCTCAGGTATTACTCTACTTCCCACTATAAAGAAGAATAGAAACTATTCATCATTACATGAAACTTCATTGATATATACAGATGTGTATATATTGTAGCAATATTGATTTCATGAAATACAATATTTTTCTAGGAATTTTATTTGAGTGATTCTGCTATTGATCTTTCAGTAGGACCACTGGCCTTCATAAATCCTAATGAAGTTCTGAGCAATAACACCACTTTTACACATTCCAATTTTGTTTCTGTTCAATCAAGAAAATTTCGGTATTCGTTATTTTTATAATCATATTATTGTAGCAAATTACTTCTGTTTGAGCCTTGGCTACATTTAATACTTAACAAACTATATGATTGATTTCTTACCAAGTTCAATTATCTAATTTGTCTTCTTTTCAATGACACTATATTAAAAAATTCAGATATATATTATCTCATTGTAAAACCATTCATTGTTAAATTAATTAGATGTAAATAGGCATTCAGTAATCAATTATTGAGTTTTGCCTTGCATGATTCAATTCTGGATGAATCACTAAGTAACATTCCTATTGATATTGCACCTCTGTCATCATTACCTACTGTGAACAAACAAGTATGTAAATATCATTAATATTATTTATAATATGGATCACATATGAATGATTATTCTTATTCATTTAAATTTATGCTAGGATTCTATTCAATCAAAAGCACCACAACCAGTTTTTGCATATGAAATTGTAAGACAATCTTTTGCTTTACAAAGTTGAATTTCTTGTTTGTTGAAAAAACAATAACATAATAACCTACAGAAAGTGTCAACATATCTGCTTCTCTTATAAGATACTTTTCATTATGTAGGATTCAAATCAAATTGAATTACTCAACTACTTTTCAGAAAACATTCTTGATAAGTGTATTTCTCTATCTGCAGTTGATAACAAAATATGTACATCTATTTCTTCAATATAATCATCTATTGTGTATTCCACTTATTGAGTTTATTTAATCACAAGATGATAGAGCTATAATTTGTGACACTGAAATAGATATTACTTCCTCATCTCAAATCACACCCAGATTTTCAAAATGAAGGGACCAATCTCAGAAACTTCTGAGATTCATATGTCTTTATATAATTTAATATCACCACAAATGTCTTCAACTAAGTTTATCACTAAATCAAAAGAGAAAAGTTAACTTAACTATGAAATGTTCAAGAATGACCAATTTTTTGTCAGCTACTTTTTGTTTAATAAACTATATATTTGTTTTGGGCTTGCAAGTATTTTGTACTTGAATAGTAAACTATCTATCTATCTTTTGTACTTGTATAAATATGGCTCTCATATTTTGGGACTCATTTTGTTTGTAAGATTCCTATTTTATCATAATCTTATTTTATGACATACAATATGTAGATATATTATCTCCAATTTTTCCTTTTTTGCAACAAATATTCATTTTCCTTACATAATTAAACTTCAAAAGAAATGTTCAATAAATAAACATAATATTCTTAAAAATCTTTCATTCTATTAATGAACCATTTGTGCATTCAAGCATAAAATTTTTTGCTAAACAAATCGAAACTTTGCTTCATATTGAAGTTAAAGCACATAATAATGAAAAGATTCATATGAATTGTACTTAACGTAACGCTTTAATCATATGTTAATGTAAATTATTTGTATCAATAAATAGTTTTTATAAAAAATAGTTACTTTAAGTAATATATTTCTTTCAATTCTGTAACCTGTGCAAAGCACGGGATTGAGAACTAGTATTAATTAAATCCTTTACATAAATATGGTATTAATGAAACTCAAATTGGACATACATGTAGAGCTGAAGAAATGACACCTGAATTTAATTTGGACCTCATGTAACATATATATGTTAATGAGAATTTTAACATGATTAAAATTCAAATTTGCTAACTAAAATACTGAAATAAAAAATGATATTAAGTATGCAAAATATGTTTATGAAACAAGAATGTCAAAATAATTATATTATTAAAAGATGATAATATTAAAATAATTATATATGTTTTCTAAGCACTTGATAAGTTGTTATTAATTTCTTTAGTAAACATTTTGACTTTATCTCACATTAATTTTGGGAATACAATCAATTGAATAACTACGGTTGATTTAAATAAATTTTAAATTCAACTTTTAAATTTTTCGTATTTTTTAAATTTTTTAATATTTATATTTTATAACAATATAATCTTTATTAAATTTTTTAAACTTTAAATCTTCTGTTTTACTAAGATTTTTAAAATATTTCCGATAAGAGTTCCGTTACATATACCCTCGTCTGTGCAAAAGAACATGCTGCAGACTAAAATGATAAAAATGACAAAGTGCAGGGTTATTATGGTAATTTTAAGTAAAGAGAATAGGTATCCAACGACTCTTAGTGAAGGACATTTCAATTTCCCTCGCCTCGACCAAGCTGTTTCTGTTTCTCTTGCTATACGGAAACCATGGTAATCACCGCCGAAGTGGCGTTTTCGTATCGGGTTTAATCGAATATAAGTTTCCCAATGTAATTATTTCTATTTTTTTGGGTTTCTGTGATGTGGGCAGTTGTTCTTTTCCTACTTCAAGGACTTGGTGGGTAGAGAAGTGACTGTGGAGCTTAAGAATGACTTGGCGATTAGAGGCACGCTTCACTCTGTCGATCAGTACCTTAACATCAAGCTCGAGAACACTCGTGTTGTCGATCAAGACAAATATCCCCACATGGTATCTCCTGCTCCTCCTTCCAATTGCTAGGGTTATGATTGTGTGTGGTTATTCAATGTGGGCCATTTTAGGTTTAATTTAGATGGAGAACACTGGATTCATGAACTTAGGTGATTACCCTTTTTGTGAGAGTGTTGGGTGTATCCGTAGCAAGTCCAGATTTTGTGTATTTAGCTTTAGGGTTTTGGAACTATTTTAATTTTATACATTCGGGTTTTTAGAAAAGAAAATATTCTGAAACTTTTCATGTTAATGATGTGATTAATTTAGTATGAAGCATTAGATGAGATTTTGGTATCATTGCAACGTTGAGACATCAAGTCTCCAACTCACGTGTAATATCTGAATAAATACTCACTTTTCAATGCATTTTAGATTTTTACAGCCTACTGCTTGCATTTTTTGCTTAGTGTTGGCAAAAGTGTCCCCCAAATGTGTGTTGCCTGCTGTACATGTCCAAGTCGGGATTTGCTTCACTTAATTTGCATAACAGGCGAAGCATGATGATGACTTGCTAATGAATTGGATGTGATAGTTTATTCCTCATTTATCTGCAGCTTTCTGGAAACTTTGACTTGAATATTTCAAAGATGACATCAAACAAAATGAGACAGAGTACATATAGTATGGTCCAAAATATAAGTTTCTATAAGCATCTTTGCATTTTTTATTCTTTCGTATGTCTTCAAGAATAATTGATGACACCTGTAATCTCTTTGCTTCACTCCCTTAAAATATCAGGGTGTTTATGTATTTGTATTTACGCCGTATGTTTCATTAAGTACTACATTAATATTCCTTGATCCTATGATTATTGACGTCCTTTAGGGTTGAAATTTATCTTGAACTTCTGATGTTGTCCATTCTGCCAACTGTTTTTGATGACTTACAACTCTTTTGTGCTTCTTTTCGTTGTTATTGTCAGTGAAACTTTTGCATCTGTTGATTTTCGTTCTGTTGTATTTTCCTGCATGAGTGCAATGACTTTGTCTTTGCAGCTTTCAGTGAGGAACTGTTTCATCAGGGGATCAGTGGTACGATATGTTCAGCTACCTCCTGAGGGGGTTGACGTTGATCTGCTTCATGATGCTACAAGAAGAGAAGCTCGCGGAGGATAGACACTAGTTGGAACATATGAATTTTCTTGTAAGCATCTAATCCTACTCTTTAAATCTGAAACAAGGTCTTACTTCACATGCCAAATGCCATGCTGCTATCCCCTCCACTCATTTAGGAAGCCGAACGTACACTTGTATCAGCAGATACAAATGCTATCAGTTGTGTATTGACAGTTTAATTGCTTGGATAATGCTTATTTGCTAAACTTAAGAGCGAGTATTGCACGCATAAATTTCTTTATGTAGCTATGGTGTTGATTTTGAGTATGTTGTAGGTGGTAAACAATTGCAATATTTTATGTCAGTGCATTTTCCCATTGATGTAAGCTTCTAAAAACTCGGTCAAGGCAAAAACTTCGCAGCTTGGTTAGTACCACAACCTCACAGAACAACAAAACGAAAAAATATTTAATCCAATAACTTAGAAATGCAAATAATTATGTTCTTGCAGATGTGAAGAGTTTATTCAAGTAATTGAGCCCCAATTTGCCAATCAGACCCACGTATAATGGTGCTGGAATAGCTTTTCTGTTCCATCTTCCTCACTCGAGATAATAAACCAAGCCAGCACGTTGTTATGAGCTTCTTCAGCACTCTGCACAGCTGTCCCATCCTCATCCTTATACCTAACAGTCCATCCGTACGCCAGGAAATATCTTCACATAGCTTCTACTAACCTGTGGAGAGTTTCCATTAATTAGTATGACCAAAGCACTAACCGACTAATCAAATGTCCCGACTGATCAAAAGTTTCTGATAGCCAGCGATTAGTGCAGGTTTTTCCTCATTCCAAGGTGAAGAACATTTGAAAAATAGGCTATGGCTTATCTCAGGCTTGCCATCTAGAACTTCCTCAAATTGATTGAGGAGTTCTGGTGGAGACGCCTTGGCGAACTCAGCACCCAGTTCAGCAATTGGGACTTTCTGCAGAGACTAGGCCACGCAAATTTCAGTGTGCACATCCAAAAGGAAGTAGTTCAGAGTATCTTCCCACGCAAAATCATTCATACTTCCATGTAACTATGCCCTTGTGTTGCCTCATCGTATCTCAAGTAAAAAGCCTACACTTGTAATCGGAATCTATGCAATTCAATGATGTTCTTACCCTCAATATCATCCACAGTGACGCGTGAGGGGTGTAACAACTTTGCAGCTTTAATATATTGAGACTTTGCTAGTTCCACAGCCAAGCATCAGCTAGTTTCTGACGCAAGCAATCAATGCCATAAGAAGTTAAAAAGTTGGAATCAGTATACATGTATATGTATGTTGCCGCCCCACCAAAACCCTGCAGCTCCAATTGCAGATACACTGCATTAACAGGTTTAGCATCTTCATGTTCTTTGTCCTGCAAACATTTCATAACGAATTTGAGTGCAGTCCATTTAGGATCGGCATCATATATTATATACTGTATGGTGATTTATGAATCCATGGATAACAAAGGGAAGTCCTTTTGCTATTTGGATTTTACTGGCTCAACAAGATAAATAATCTGCATATCTTAATACTTCAATAATAGTTTGAACAGCCAGACACGTACTGTTCCATGCAATTCTCTCCAAACTGATGTAGGCCTCTGTGTATTGTCAGGGTCATACGGATCTCCAAAAAAAAAAAGGTCGGGCACCAAAACATAGAATCCTGCCTCAGCAACCTTGTCGGCGAGCTTCCTTTAAATCAGAAGTGGAAGGATCAAACAAAAATTTTAAACATGGCTATATTGAAATGCAATGGCACTCGAGCCATCTCTAGATCATATTTTTTTCTTGTGGATAACCTAAAACAACCCATTTTGGAAATTGCAAACACAAATAAATTTATCAAGTCTAAATGGCTAAAACATATGAAGACATTTCACTTAAGCTACGTGATTGATCAACTAGAAGATCAAAACACGAGCATAATATGAGCACAAGCTTCAATAATCAGTTTTGGGAAGGCTGCAAAGTGCAAACCTCAACTTAGGTGCTTCATAAACCGCAATACAGCATGCACAAAATGGAAACGTTATTTAACAGTAATATTGGAAAATAAATTTTCCATAAAATTTAGAATCGTCTACCAGTACAACACCAGTCGGCTTAATCCACATAGTTTTAAGAGCTCAGCATCAAATATCAGAAGCAGGAGCTCCAAGCAGATAGCCACCAGAAAATCGACGAGCTTCCTCGGTGCCTGACGAAATAGTTTGATGTAATATTCGAAGAGATCAACTAAGTGAAGATGAAACCAAAAAGTAGGTCAGTTCGGCAATCGGCTGATTGCATTAGTTGTTAGTTGATAGCTGATTTTATCAGCTGATTTGATCAACAAATTGCATTAGCTGTTTATTAGATATTTTGATAAAATTAGCTATTTATTATTAGTCGTTCTATGTGTAAAATGACTTATAAAGACATGACTTAAAAAAATTATTAAGGAAAACCAATTTACCTTGTCCCTACAAATTTGATTTTTAACCTTTCCTATTAGTCTAAGGATGTTCAATCCTGAATGTATCAAAATAAAAGTCATTTAATTGATATATTAATTTACATATAATTATTTTTAATAGAAGTATAATAATTTTGAAATATGTAAAGGTAATTAATTGTTATTAATTAATAAATATCATAGGATAATAAAATAAAATATATTAAAATTTTATTAATAATTAATAATCAATATGATAATAAATTAAAATTTTATTCAGTTTTTATTTATTACGTAATAATACTAATATATAAGATGATTGTTTGATGAAGCGTTTTTATTTTTGACTGTTTGAAGACAAACAGCCAATTGTTCAGCTGCTAACAAACAACCAGTTGTTCAAATGTTAGCTGTTTGAAGAGTTAAACAGCTTAAGCATACCAATAGCTGATTGGTAGTATGTATTTAGAATCATATTTGATGGCAGATTAAGTTTCTCTAACTTAACAGCAAGATGTCCTATAAACTTCCATTTTTATCATACTCCAGATACTGAGCTAGATGTACAAGTTTTCAACCTTGAAGCCAGTAAAACACTCGTGTATGGATTTTGACGAAGTGCCCAGATCAACAAATGGCTAACAAATTGCAGCTGGATGCCAAACGCATTACCAGTTATCAAAATTAAATGATAGTGAAAAGGTGTAACATTTATCCCTTCCTCTTCTCAGTGGGTTCTGACTGAGGATCTTTTATTGGTTGCAGATATTTAAGAGCTATTATAGCGAGATTAGGAGGTGATTCTGTAACATATCGGACGCGAGGAGAACTAGTATGCTGACATGCTGGCAACTTATGCCATTTTATTAGCTCCAGGCTTACACCTTCTTAGGGCGCATCCGGTAGTCATACAAGAGCTTCTGCACTACAATGCGGGCGGAGCTTTGCACCCCTGTCATATATAATCATATTTGTCACTTTCCTTTGTAATAAAAAAAAATTGATGGTGAAAAGGTCTCGGTGCCGAAAATATCAGAAATGAGGAGAATGGAGAACTTAGAATTGGAAGGTCCTGTTACATAGACCTTGAGGCCTCCAACTTCCTCCACAGGCCCTTTGCCTCCATAAAAGGTCCAGTTACATCACTTCGATTGTCGTAGTGATGTCCACGCAGTTTTGACTTCCTCCGCGGAATCATTTTGCAAGTCCCAGGAAAAGAGAAGAATAAGCATACTAGAAATTTTCTAAAAAACTTTTATGATACAATTTTACGTGTATAAATACAAAGAGTTCATTTTTTCTACTGCCAAATCCAGAATTTGGAGGATTCTTAATGTTAGATTTCAATTGCAAATCATCGCATTTGTCTTCCAACTAATGTACATATTCCAGCATGAATCGAACCAATCACTAGTGTGTGGATGATACTTGGTCAAGAGATTCTTATAGCTTCTTCGTCTATGAGAAACAAAAGATCCTTCATGACAGAATAGAAGTAAATGTATCAGTCCCAAAAGATTCCAATTTGCGCAGACAACTTAAGTATATAAACTTGATTAGACAGTAAAGGTTAGAACTCAAATCACATGGAAAGGAAACCGCGACAAAGGTTTGATACAAAAGCCCGTAACTAAGGAGGGCAGCACTAGACTTGTTACTGGCAGTCGCTAGAAAAGCAACTACCTTGACTTCATTTTACATGCTCTGTGAACCACTCCAACATGTTTTTGTGGGCTTCTTCAGCACTTTTTACAACCACTTCATCCTCATCCTTGTACCTAACAGTCCATCCATGTGGGACTCCAGGAAATATCTTGACATAGCTCTTAACCTGTTCAATATAAGAACCTAGTAGGTTACTGACCAGTACCCACACTTGCAATGCTTTAGCATAAAGTACTGTATTGAAACTTGACAAAGAAGATTCAAAATATCATATATCCATCATTTAGTAATGAAACATATTTTGTATATCATTTCTCGAAACCCTCCAGTTTGCAGTGGATTCTATTTTATAGCCAAATGGACTTCGAAATTCAGATAAAAATTCACCTCGGGTCTCGTGCATAAAACTTGCTCACATTCCTTCAGGAGTTCAGGGGGAGAAATGCTATCAAACTCAGCTCCCAATACAGCAATCGGAGCCTTAACCTCTGAATATACCAATCAAAATTGAGTATTAAAAGACCATTTCTACTGGGAAATTGGTTGATCTCATACCCGCTAAAGAAAGTACTCAAAAATATCAATCTGCCTCATAGCTTCTAATCTTCTTTAACCTTTTAGGCTAACTGGTGAAAATTGACAAACTTTGAACAGTATATAGTTAGGCTAAATCCATCTCACTAGCTTTCAAATTGCATTATATTCATTAAATATTGCTCAACCAGGTTCCAACATTATTTTGAACATCACACCACAAGTTTGGAAAGTTTCCAGGGGACAGAGGACACAGTAATGCTCGTTAACAAGGAATAATACCACCAAAATCAGCTGGAGTGATTAAGGAAGGATGCAGAAGAACTCCAGCTTGAATGTAGTCCGATTTTGCAAGCTCCACAACCACCTTGGCTGGCAAGAAATCAACAAGTAAGAACTATATATGAGGAACACTTCAAAATTCCAAAACAAAGAAGAAATCTCACCACCCCAGCAAAACCCTGCGGCTCCAATTGCAGTAATCCCTTTGCTTCTCAGAGCAGCAATAATTGGTTTTGCATCATTAAATCCTTTTTCCTACAAAAAGCAATGAATCTGTTTAACAAAGAAACAACTTTAACCACTATTACACATGGAATCTTAACTCATATTCTATCAGCACAGAACCAGCAACAAACCGGTGAATGATCCTTTAGCCACACTTGTACTGGCTTCCCGGCATCTGCTACATAGGGATCTCCATAAAAGAAGTCAGGCACAACCACATAGAACCCAGCCGCTGCAGTTTTGTCAGCAAGTTTCCTTCACGATAACAAGAACATTTTACCCTAGTAAGTTGGACAATATAGACCTACCAAGCATCAAGCCTTAGCTGCGTAAGTAACAAGGATACATACCTAAGTTTTGGTGCCTCATACCCTGTAAGGAAATGATGAATGTAATTAAGGAAACTAAAAATAAAAAACAAAAGAAAAAGAAACAGGCATATCCATTGCATTACATATTCGAATATCTTTTACTTCACCCAAATTTTGCAAACCTCATCGCACGGTTTCTAAACTACTGCTACGTAAACTATTAGCATAAGAGCAGAGTAATAGTAGGAACACCTTTCATCTGAACTTAGAGGTTTTATCGAAAGATAGCAATATCATTACAGTTAATCAACTAATTTGAAAGCGGAACTATGTCCTAGCACGAAGAATGACATGCAGACAACTTTCTTTCCTTTTCCATACTATCCAAGGCTAAACTCGTCAAAGGTTTTGATGAGGGATACGGAAAGGGGCAACCAGACAACTTTAGTACCTTTTTCATACTGTCTAAGGCCAAACTAATTTTACAAGGTTTAAAGAAAAATTAGACCAAGTTCAAGTGAGTTTATATGTAAACAGGGATACTAAATTTCAATCCAAAATTTTTTAAACATTTGATTATGAATCATATCTTTATATATCTCAAATCATTTTTATGTTTCTTTTCGATGTTGAGTAATTCTATTTATGAATTTCTAACATAAACAAAATCAACCAGAATCAAATCATGGACAAAACAAAATAATTTTCAATTTCATGATAAATCTCTTTAATATAACAACTTAAAACAATAAGCAAGAAATTAAAGGGTATTATTCGAGTATTGCGCAAATTTTTCTTCTCTAATAAAACTATTACTCACAAGTTGTTCAATTGTCTAATCTTCTAATGGATTTACATAATAAAAAAAGAGGATTCAAATTTTTTGAAATGGTTGACATGAGTCTTACCTCCCTTAGTGTGGTTTCTTTTTATGAAGATTAAATTTTTTTCTCATTAATTGTTCTATACATGTGACTCATTAAGTTTAGATATAAAATTTTTTTTTAAAAATTTTCATTCAACTAAATAATTTATAATTATATATCAAAATTAATATTTAACAATACGTCATAACAAATATTAGAAATGTTAAAATAGATTAACTACACTTATTCATACATAATTATAATATTTATATAATTTAATCCTTTTGTCATGTAATATTCTAATAAAACATAGAATAAGAAATTAGTTTCTACTATATTTAAATCTAATCATTTTTTTTCTTGTTAATTAATAATTAATTTACAATTAATTTTGAAAACAACTTTTTCAAATCGTAATTTACTCTAAACAAAAAATTCTTAAATTATTACTAATTAAAATATTCTTTTTAATTATTTTAGGATGATAAAATCATTTATGACTTATATAATGTCATTCTAGTAATACTTATTATGATAAATCTTTATTGAATCAATTAATAATGTCATACACTAATTGCAACCAACTAGTTAGCGACAAACATAAATTTAACAATCTTCCACTTGAACTAAATTCAATCGCCTATATATCTAATATCATGTCCATTCATATATCGATTACGTCTCTTTTGAAACAACCAAGTAAGGAATATGCAAGGTTCTCTTTAGTGGATACTCGATCTACTATAATGTCATTCTACTCCACTATCTTCCTGATCAAGTGAAACTTCTTAAGTACATAATTGGACTATTTATGAAACTTTTGTTCTTTTGGCTATTAATAACATCATTATTGTCACTGTATAATGCTATTGACTCAAGAATATTAGGAACCATTCAAGTTTGGTGTTGAATTTCTTCATATAAACAACTTTCTTTGTCATCTGATCTCAAACACTGAAATGTCCTTTTATTACATATATAAAAAACCACTAACACCTAAAATTGCAAAATAGAAATGAAAAGATTGATATCAATCATAAATATACTTGAGGATGAAACTTCCTTAAATTTCATATCTTTTAGGACTAATAAGATAAGCTTTGCAATTTCTCTTCTAGTGTCAATTGACTCCAAAATAAAAACAAAGCCCTCGTTATTGTTTTTCTTCACACCACCAATTGACTTTGCGACTTTAGTATAAGCCTTGTTATTCTTATTTTTATTAGTCCACAACAAGAATAGAATTGGGTTCCTTATTAAGGCACCATTTTACATTCTTGAGTACATTCAACAATTCAGGTAATGTAACATCTTTTAATTCATATGAACATTCATGATAAACTGTAAAAAACTCGAATTAAAAGACTAAAGCACCAAATCAATAATTAACTCATTCATGAAAAAAACCTAATTTACCTAAATTTTTAATATAGTAAATCATTCTAAATACATGTATATCTCTATTAAAGATCCTTCTATCATCTTGAATTGATAAAATGCACTAGAAATCCCATACCTGAAATCTTACTTTAGATGCCAAAGAACTACTTGAGATGCATATTTATAGTTTGAGTGTTTGTGTTCTCATACTACTTTTGAAGCTCAAGAGGCATAGTAGATACCATCACACATGTAGTTTGTCATCAATATCACATTGATATCTCTCTTATACTTCAGCAGTCACATTCACAACGAGCTCAAGTGGAATTACATCGTCAAGACTATAATTTTGCATCTAAAGGAGTTGTTTGATACAAAAAGTAAGGTAAAGAGATAAAACTTCACAACATTATATTAATTCAAGATGACATAACGATCTTTAATAGAGCTACATGTATCAAAAATAGAACTTCACAACACTTTGAGATAAGTGATCGTGTATATTCTAGAAAACCTAAACTTTATTATAAAAGGATATTATTGAAATCGACAAAGAAGAAGCGGATTTTGGAGTTGGGTTAGTCATCAAAAAGGGAAAGAAGCAGCAGTTTTTAATGTAGGTTATGGAAAACACCAAAATCACGTCACAAGATTCTATAGAGAGCAACCGTAGGTCCAAATTTTAAGAAGACTTCATTAGAGATAAAAGGGAACAAAAATTATGAATTTTTTATTTCTATTTGTTCTTCTAAAAATTTGACGATGGATTTGATTTTTATGTTTAGGAACTAATTTGTTTAGTCCCTAGGTGTAATGAATCCTAGGTTAGGATGATAATATAATATAGTCTTTTATTTAATGCAATTTTATTGGTTAATTTATTGCAATTCAACTATGTGTTTATATTCTTTAATTAATATTTCATGGGTATTATGTTTGATTTTTGTTTAAATACATTCATCATAACAGAAAGAAGTTGCATGCAAACCTAAAGATTAGTCGACATAAATCTTCTATATTAGGGTCAAATCTAATAGTAAAATTTACGAATCGAGTAATGCAATCTTAGGGTTTTAACTAGAAAGAGATTTTAGTTAATCAGCCCTCGGTTAGTTATTAATAGTCTTCAGAAGGATATTAACATAAGATAGGAATTTTTATAATATAATAATCAATAATTTAATTGCATAATAAAGAGTTAATGTTAAAGGTATCTTAGGAGAATTCATCACCAAGGTATTACTTATTTGATATCACTTATTCGTAGTGTTTTTTTTATCTTAGTTTATTATTGTATTAACTTTAGTTTAGTTTATTTAATTTAATTTTCAATTAAATGTACAACTTAATTCGAGAATTAGATAATATAAAAAATGGTTAATACTAGTACTTATAGTTCTTGTGAAATCTTCACATATCTGTCAATACTAGCTACTATTACACCATGCACTTGTAGGGGTGAGCATTATTCGGGCCGGCCCGATTACCCGGCCCGGTCCGAATTAATTCGGGTAAAAAAATTACCTAATTCGGGTAATTCGGGCCAGCCCGGATATTACCCGAATTATTTTCGGGCCGGGGCGGGTAACTCCGAAAAAATTCGGGCCTGCCCGATTACCCGAATTAGGTTTAAAAAATTATGAAATAGGGTAATTAGGATAATTCGGGTAAATCGGGCTGGGATAATTTGGGTAATTCGGGTAAATCGGGCCGGGTAAATCGGGTCGGGTAATTTCGGGTAATTAAAAGTTCGGGTTCGGGCCGGGTAAGAGAAAAAAAAATTCAGGTAATTCGGGCCGGGCCCGAACAGTGAAAATCCGGCCCGAACTACCCGAATGCTCACCCCTATGCACTTGTGGTTAAAACTTATAAATACATACACAATAAAGTAAATTAAGATTTTGGTGTCGTTATCAAGGATTATAATATTAGGAAAGCTACACTTTTATTAATCTAATCATTACTATTTTATTTTTTCTTGTTTTTAATGTATTAATTTATTTTATTGATTGTTTAGTTTTCTTGTTTTCACAAATCTTGAGGTTAGTTATGATCTGAGGTAATCAATCAAACTTGGAAGACGAAGATGCAGAGATTGAAAAAACAGTTAGTAGAAATCTCCGCATAACACAACTTACAAAGTTTGAGCTATATCAGTATATAGAGGACTTCAAAGGTCAGATTGATAAAGTTTGAGCTATATCAGCATATAGAGGACTTGAAAGGTCAGATTGATACCGAAAAATTAGGAATTATGGTAGACCCACCAAAAATATATTTGATTAAGCCAGACCAGACTTAATGGAAGCAGAGTCCAACATTGTGAGATTGACGATTAATGTCAACAATTTTGAAGTTAAGCTAAGTATCATTCAGATGGTGCAACAATTTGTTCAATTTAATGGGTACGAGATGAGGATCCTAATTCACATATCTCGAAGTTCTCGAAGATTTGTGATACTTTCTATAACACCCCCAAAAATCTCAATTTCATAAATAATACTTTTTGGGCTATGAATAATGCACCTCGAGAAAAATAGTTACACCCGAGACACAAACTGCACTTTATTTAGCATCGGATAGTATTATTCTAGGACAGCCAAAGCATCAAATTTGGGGCTAAAACGCGTTCATTTTGGAATCAATGCTACTTCCAATTGAAGTTCCTTAATCATTATTATGCACTTAAATATTTTTCTACGATTACCCCAAGTAAACTCCAACAGAATTGAATCGTAGAGCTGGATAAACGGGATTTTAAAATACAAAACCGAGTTCTCGGAACCATAAGGTTCTTTTGCATATCTTATATCGTTACTCTATTTATATATATACACATACACATACACATAAACATATACATCTACATCTATATCTACATCTATATGTCTATATACATATATTTATATATATTGATGAAACATCCTAAATCATTTAATAATCATTGTGACTATAATCCTACAACTTAGATGAGACTAGAGTATGAAATCTCTCACAAGTAATGTGAAAACTAACGCCTTCCATTAATATGAGGAGAATCAGAATTCTTTTAGAATTAAGGTTGTTGGGTAAACCCAAGTCCGCTCTATACGGATATGTTCGAACTATTGAAATAAGATTTTCAGATTAATGTGTCGATTTTCACTTTAAGCGTTGATTTGTTGAGTAAACTCAAAGTCAACGTAGACAGGCGCAATTGGGTAGCGTACATCACATGTACACGCATCAAGAGTTGATAACATAATGTGTGTGCATACATCATGAGTTGATAGCACTAGACGATAGTTGAATCTATGAGATACCACTGTAGGAAAATCCCGATGTGTGTATCATATACATTCAGTGTGAAAAACAAAAACAAAAAATTGTTCTAGAACTTTCCCGAGGTCCAGGATCTATGTGCCTATACAAAGAAATACCATAATGCTAGATGAAAATTCCTAATTCACATACATTTTCATAAAATATATATATATATAGGAATTCATGGCATTTATATAAACCAGTCATTCATATAATAACCATGTACCTTATGTGTAATCTCCTTCGTTCATTAATCTTCTACTCGTCAGGTTGTTGCAAACTACAACAACCGAAACAGACCGTTTCTAATGATATCCACGAAAAGATCGGAGAATCTAACCGAATCAAACTCTTTGATCCAGAAATGGCTAGAATAAAGACAAGAGTGCTAGCTCTCACCTTTGCTCTATGGAGAACATCGTGAAGGAGAGGAGAAGATGATGAAGCTTAGGAGAAAAAAATATGGCTTGAAAGATTGTTTCTAAACCTTTTTAAAACTTCTCATAATCATCTTTTTTTCTAGCTTTTTGTCTTCTATTGCTTTTGTCTTTTATCAATTAAAGACATTAAATGCAACTTTAACAAAGTCTATCTTCCTTTCCATGTTATTCATATCTTTTATATATAAATGCTGAGGTGGTCTAGTCACGTTGGGTCAATCCTACAGGATTCAAGGTGTGAAAAAAACAATGGAGATCTATTTCAGCAATATCAATGTCGCGATCTCATCGGGATTTGTTTGGTTCTATTGCTCTCCATATAATGAATCTCTATCCAAAATCATTTTATGAATCCTCCGAGTCACTCTTATGTATGTGACTCATTAGGTTTCCGGTTATGTTGGCCTCTTAAATTAACACTTAATCCAATCAAGCCATGAACGGTGTCTAGCAATATATCATGACCCCCAATTGATCGAAAAGTAAGTAGTTTAATGAACGAACCCATGCTCATCATGAACCATCTGACGAACCCTCCCATAGATAATTTCCGTGCAATTCGTCCTTTGTTTATGAATATGGACAAAGTGTCAACTCTCACTAGACTTACTGCGTCAACTCTAGCCCAAGTGATATCAGTTCTCATCCTGGGACTCATTACTCTATATGTTAATGAAGACATTCTTCATGATACATGTACTCAAACCAGAGATTTTCAAATATAACACCGACAAGAGATCGTGGGTATCATCTTCTGCTGTCACAAAATTGGTGAATTCTCTACTGGCTACTAATTACCTTCGAATACCTCAAACTGTGCCCAATTACCACCCTATGAGCGATCTCTATAAGGCAACAAGGAATGAAGTTAAAGCACAAAATTAGTATCCAAGATATCCTTGAGTACTTCAAATCTAAGGATATTTGTACCATTGTTATGATGAGATTATCACTGACATTAGAATATGACATCTATGTGATGAACTTATGGTAGATCATCCAATGTACTTACTACCTATAGTAAGCATTCACATCTCAACTCTAAACATCTCATGTTTACAGTTTCTAAGATCCAGTGCTCGATCAAATCAAGGAGTTTGACATATGCTAGTCTATCCATATTAATGATGTCCAATCTCATTAATCCTATAACTAGGGATAATTGAAATACTGACATAATTGCACATGATAGGAATCTCAGTAGTATGATCACATCATGATTTCCTTCATGCTATGTTATATGGACTTCATTAATTTGCTTATAGATCAATATCAATTCATAAATAATGAACATCAAATTAATAAAATGTCTTTCTTTATTATTGAAAATAAAGTTTGTACAAAACTTTGTACAAAACACCTTAAAGGCGATTGTCTTTAGGGCACTACTATAACAAATCTCTCACCTGACCTAAAGTCAATCGCCTTAGTATCTATCACCATAGGCGAGAACATGAGAATCAAACCTATTCTGTGACAATGGCTTCGTTAACGAATCAGCAATATTCTGCTCAGTGGAAATTCTTTCTATCTGCACATCACCTCGACCAATGATCTCCCTAATCAAATGATATCTGCGAAGTACGTGCTTAAATCGTTAATGAGACCTTGGTTCCTTCGCCTCCGAAATAGCCCTATATATATATATATATATATGGACTTTGTTAAAGTTGCATTTAATGTCTTTAATTGATAAAAGACAAAAGCAATAAAAGACAAAAAGCTAGAAAAGAAGATGATGATAATGAGAAGGTTTTAAAAAGGTTTAGAAACAATCTTTCAAGCCATACTTCTTCTCCTAAGTTTCATCATCTTCTCCTCTCCTTCACATTGTTCTCCATAGAACAAAAGTAAGAGTTAGCACTCCTATCTTTGTTATAGCCATTTCCGGATCAAAGAGCTTGATTCAGTTAGATTCTCTGATCTCTGCGTGAATACCGTTAGAGACGGTTTGTTTTAGTCGTCGTGATTTGCGACAACCCGACGAGTAGAAGATCAAAGAACGAAGGAGACTACACACAAGATACATGGTTATTATATGAATGATTGATTTATGTAAATATCATGAATTCCTATATATATATGTTAAGCACATGTATGTAAATTGAGAATATTCAACTAGGTTTTATGGTATTTCCTTATATTGGCACATAAATCCTTGACTTCAAGAAAGCCCCGGAATAAATTTTATTTGTTTTCCGCACCGCGTGTATATGATGCACGCATTGGGATTTTCCATATGTATATATATACATATATATATAATCGAGCTCTCGAAGTCATGCAATCCATAACACAAATCAATATCTTATACAAAATGGAGCTCTCGGAGCCATACAGTCTGGTAATACGTATCATGACACAGTACTCCTAACTCCCTAATTGGCATGCCAACTTTATCACATTCCTCCAATTCCTATCTATTTTACTAAGGGCAAATTTAATTAAAATTTAATGATATAGTTTCATAATAGCCAATTCAAGCTATTCCATCTTTGGCGAAAGTAAATATCACTCCTTAATATCATTTTTTTTCTTTCATTATTGGTTTTAATCTAGTTCACATAACATTCAAGACATATCCATTTCACCAATTAGTCAAAATAACATGTATATCAAATTTTCAAATTCAAACATAATGTATATCAATTGAGGAAAATACAAGTTATAAGTCAAAAATTCAAAGCAATTATATACACTACTTCATTTAACATCTAATTAAACATTTTTAACATCAATTTCAAAAATCCCTAATTTTATTTCAAGAATCCTAAAGTACATAATACACAATTTTTTAGGAAAAATAAAATTACATGAATACATATCAAATTGATGTCCAATTTGCTTCAATTAACTTCAATTTCACCATCAAGTCCTTATTCTTTCTCTTTTTCTCTCTCCTTCAATTCCTCTTTTTTATCTTCATAATATTGCATAAAAAAATTTAATTTCATACATTTTATTCATTAATGCACGCAACTACACTAAAATCCATTAAAAAGACCAAAACTCCATTAACTTACCTTGATAAATTCGAGTACTATTCATCAAGAAAAACCATGTACTTTTTCTTGATCTTTGCCCCAAAATTCTTGTTGATATGATCATTTTAGGCACCCTAGATTGATGATTTAGTGTTTAATTTTTAATTTAGGGGTTAATGATAGAAAAATTTGGCTTGAAAATGAAAGATAGTGGAAAAACAAGGAGGGTTATTCTCGACAATTTTGGGGAAGAAGAGGATGTATAGGTGGCCAAAAATACAATTTGGTTCCTTAAAACTAATAATTTTTTTAAGATTCAAAATTAACTTTCAATTTTAATCCATTAATTGGATTTAATCCCACTAAAATATCTTTATTTAATACTTTTTTTAAAAAATCATAGTCCAAAATTATTCAGGTGTTATTTAGTCTACAAGTCCAAAAATAACATTGTTAAAACTTACGAATTCTTTGCTTCTCAATAATTAATACCCATTAAAAAAAATCAACCCCGCATTACTACCTTAATTAATATCATTTATTTTCCATTAATATTGTAGCTGGAAATAAAAGCAATGAATGCTAGATTATCTATAGCCAGTGATGGAGCTATTGTAGCTGAGTTAAGGCTCAAACCAAACTTGTTACAGCAACTCAAGGGAACATAGAAGCAAGATGAAAAGCAAGTTATCATTCTTAAACAAATTCAAGCGGGGAAGGATAATGAATATGCAATCAAAGAGGATGGCTACTTGTATTACAAAGATAGAATCTGTGTCCCTAATGATGATGAGCTGAAAAAGAACAGCACAAAGGAAGCCCACAGTAATTCATATGTTGTGCACCCAGGAAGTACTAAAATGTACCAAGGCTTAAGGACACATTATTGGTGGCCAAGTATGAAGAGAGACATTGTAGATTACGTTACCAACTGTCTTACATGCCAACAAGTAAAGGTAGAACACCAAGTTCCATCGGGTTTACTTCAATCAATATTAATATTTGAATGGAAATAGAATCGAATCATGCTAGATTTTGTGGTTGGTTTGCCTCAAACTAGGAAAAAGTATAATGTCATATGGGTAATTGTAGATAGATTGATCAAGTCAGCTCACTTCTTGCCTGTCAAAATTGACTACCAACTCACAAGGTATGCAAAATTGTACATCAATGAGATAGTGCGGTTACATGGAGTACCATCTTCCATCATATTAGATCAAGATCTAAGATTCACTTCAAGATTTTGGAAGAAATTACATAAGACCTTGAGAACTGAGATGAATTTTAGCACAATTTTTCATTCTCAAACGGATCGAAAATCAAAAAGACTGACTCAAGTGCTAGAAGATATGTTTAGGAGTTGTGTTATCAATTTTAAAGGAAACTGGGACGAACACCTTCTATTGATTAAATTTGCATACAATAATAGTTATCAAGCAAGCATAAAGATGGCACCATACAAGGGTCTTTATGGTAGAAAGTCTAGAACATCCTTATGCTAGATAGAACTCAATGAAAGTAAAATTTTGGGCCCAAAATTGATAAGAGAAACCGAGGATAAGTTGAAGATTATAGAGGGAAAGGTTGAAAGCTACTTCTGATCGTCAAAGATCATATGTAGATTTAAAAAGAAAGGGCATTGAATATGCAGTTGGTGACAAAGTTTTCTTGAAAGCGTCACCAAGGAAGAAAGTATTTCGACTTGGTAAGAAGGTTAAGCCCTAAATTCATTGGTCTATATGAGATCATTGAATGGGTGGGACCAGTAGCCGACGAATTAGCATTGTTACAAAAGATTCATAATGTCTTCCCTGCATCTATGTTAAGAAGATATTTGTCTGATTCATCACATATTATAAAACTAGAAGATATTAAAATAAAACTAGACCTAGCTTATGAAGAGACGCCGGTGAAAATTCTACCAAGAGATACAAAACAGTTGAGGAAAAGGACGATTCCACTGGTGAAAGTATTATGGATGAACCACGAGGTCAAGCACGCTATATAGGAACTGGAAGAAACTATGAGAAAGTCTTATCCACGACTTTTTGTCACAGAAAAATTTTGAGAACGAAATTTTATTTTTGAGGGGAAGAAATGTAACGCTCCAAAAATCTCAATTTCATGAATAATACTTTTTGAGCTATAAATAGTGCATCTCGAAATAAATAGTGACACTCGAGACCTTAACTGCATTATATTTGTCATCGAATAATATTATTCAAGGACAGCTCGAGGATCAAATTTGAGGCCAAAATGAGTTCATTTCGAAGGTTTGATCAAGAGTTGACAGTGGTCAAATTTTGACCCGAGAAAAGGATGAAAGTCAAATCTGAAAAATATTAATGGAAAATAAATGATATTAAGGCATTTATGTGGGGTTATTTTTTTAATGGGTATTAATTATTGAGAAGAAGAGAAAATTTCATAAGTTTTAACAATGTTCTTTTTGAAATCGTGGACTAAATAGCATCCGAATAATTTTTTACTATGAATTTTTAAAAAAAAAGTATTAAAAGAAGATATTTTAGTGAGATTAAATCCAACTAATGAATTAAAATTGAAAATTAATTTTAGATCTTTAAAAAAACTATTAGTTTCAATGGACCAAATTGTATTTTTGGCCACCTATACATTCTCTTTTGTTGTCTTCCCTCTTCTTTCTCCACTTTCTTTCATTTTTCTACCATTTTCAAGCCAAATTTCTCTATCTTTAACCCCTAAATCAACAATTACACACTAAATAATCAACCTAGGGTCTCCAAAATCATCATATCAACAAGAATTTTAGGAAAAAAGATGAAGAAAATGTAAATAAGTTTTACGTTTTCTTGATGAATAGTACCTGAATTTATCAAGGTAAATTAATGAAGTTTTGGTTATTTTTAGTACATGATCTTAGTGCAGTTGCATGCATTAATGAATAAAATACATGAAATTAAATTCTTGTGCAATATTATGAAAATAAACAAGAGGAATTTAAGGAGAGAGAGAAAGAGGAAAAGAAAGAATAAGGAATTGATGATGAAATTAAAATTTATTGAAGCAAATTAGACATCAATTTGGTATGTGTTCATGCAATTTTATTTTTCTTAAATAAAATATATTATATAATTTAGAATTCTTGAGATAAAATTGAGGTCTATAAAATTGATGTTAAAAACGTTTAATTGGATGCTAAATGAAGTAGTATATACGATTAATTTGAATTTTGAACTTATAATTTGTATATTCCTTAGTTGGCATACATTATGTTTGCATTTGAAAATTTGATATACATGTTATTTTGACTAATTGGTGAGATGAATATGTCTTTAATGATATGTGAACTAAATTAAAACTAATAATGAAAAGAAAAAAACGACATTAATGAGTGATATTTACTTTGGTTGAATATGGAGTAGCTTGAATTGGCTATTATGAAACTATAACATTAAATTTCAATGAAATTTTAATTAGATTTGCCCTTAGTAAAATATATAGGAATTGGAAGAATGTGATAAAGTTGGCATGCCAATCAGGGATATGATAGGCCATTATCTCAAGGAATATAAAAAAAGAAAGAAGGCTAATAGAAAAAAACGAAGAAACTTACACAAATATAATAAACAAAACTTATGTGGGAAGAAACATGATAGTAGTCAAAATTTTCTCTCAACTTTCTGCTACGTAACTAGTGAATAAATAAAAATTAAAAAATTACAACCCTTGTTCATTTTTGTTGTTTTAGTGTGATGTGTGTGTTTCTTATACATACTCTAATTTCTCTCCACAATCTTGGCATTTGAAAATAGCTTAAACTGTCTTCTTGTGCTCATGTTAAAGCTATTGAATGTTAGCAAAAGTTCGAAAATTTAGGAAGAGAGAAAGGTAACAAAGAAAATTAGAAAATTAGACAAAAAAGAGCTAACGACAACTTAATGAGTAATTGAAATAGACATAGTCAATCAATTTCATAAAGAAATAACAAATCATTTTCTCAATGGAAGATTAAAAGGGGATTTAAAGTGTTGGGGAAGTTAGAAAAACAAATAGACTTTTGGTGTGCAAATATTGACTTCAAGTTTGTCAAATACTTCTTTTGAATAAACAAAAATAATGAAATAGTTTTTAAAATAATTAAAAAATTTACAATATGTAAAAATAAATAAATTTTAACGAGTAAGGTTAGTGTCTATACGATGAAAGTTGCACAATTGGCATACCACGTGACACAAGTTAGCAATTAGATATCAAAGTACAAATCGATTTATTTTGTAAACAATACAGTGAAAATTGGAAATGTAGATAATGGTACGAGCTATCTTAAACCTTTGTGAAATGGTATACACAATTCGCACCTTTTGCTTATCTTTGTGTACTCCGTTAATTATATTTAATGCTTAATATTAAAATTAAAATTCTTAAAATAATTAAAGTAAAGATGAAATTATACTTATGAAATTCAAATGGTACATAGGTATTATTTCAAAATTATTCCTAGTTGTAATTTTATCAAGACAAAATATTGATGGAACGATAAAAATTAACACATGGTATATATATTTTTTAAAGTAATTGATTTCATAAATTAACGTATGTAGATACTTAAACAAACATATAAGTATTTATTAAAGAATAAGTTCACTAAACTATTCCAATTATAAAGATCACAAATAGAACATTGCTTGAGTTTCTATGAATATCTTCATTACGATAATTGTATAATTATTTTTACACTTAAAATTATCAAAGGATCTTATATAAGAATTACAATTATTTTAATGTCACTTATAATCTATTCTATTAACAATAGTTCATTAAGTAGTATTTGAATAAACTATAAATTGTACGCAGATAATTAAATACGGCAATAAATGATTAGTCACCTAACATTTTCAAATCTCAATTCGCTTTGACTAAAAATAATTCGTAAATTATTTTTAATCAAGAATATTCTCTCTAATTAATTTAGAGTGACTAATCATTTATTGCCTTAAATGAAAATCAATTGTAAATCAATTATTAATTAACAAAAAAGAACATTATTAAATTTAAAAAAATAAACACTAATTTCATATTTAATATGCAATAGAAAATTACATAATGAAATAGTTAAATTATACGTCATAATCATGCATAAATAGGATAAGTAAAATCGTTTTGATATTCTTAATATTTGAGTAATCACAATATGTTTTTAGATATTAATCTTGATCTATACTTATAAATTATTCAATTAAACAATTAAAATAAATTTAATTTTATAATCATAATTACAATTACTACCAATATATTAAAATTTTAATAAATCTCATGTATAAAGCAATTAAAGAAAAAAAGTTAATTCAAATTAAGTTAAGTTTAATTGTAAAATGTAAGAAATCTTGATATCATATATGAAATATTTGATTTTATTGATATATAATTTAGAATTAAATTTAATTAAAATTTTAAAAAATTTTGAGAAAAAAGAAAAAAGCTAACACTTCAGTGGTTCAGTTAATATCTCCAAGAAATTCGAATTCTATTTAATGGAAAACTGACTTATTTACAAGTGAGAACTTAATCAAAAAAAAAATTTACAAGATTTCGAATCAACTTTGCTTATAATCCTATAATGCTTATTACTGTTTACAATTATATTACTAAAAATATTTTAAATTTATATAATTATTCTATTGGGCCATTAATTTAATCTCGTTAATTTTCTTAAAACTCAAAACATTCCAATGTTGAATGGTTTCGTCAAAAAAAAATTACAATGTTGAATGGACAGAAAATATTAAAAAAAACAAACACCGTCGCAGACCTATCAAGCAGAAAACTCGGTAGATTTACAAACGACCAACAGGTTCAAGGATAAGGGAGATAAGGACGATAAACAAAGAAATTGTCCAAACAAAATCCAGTAACAAACAAAAATAATAAGGAAACGGAAAGCAGTCTGACTTACCATAAACATCAGAAATGAGAATAACTGACAGGTTCGAATCAGTTGAGCCATTAACATACGCCTTAAGACCTCCGATTTCTACGACCGATCCTGCTCCGGAGCTCGAACTCAGTGTCGGTGGGTTCTCACAGCACTGACGGCCCGACATTTTCAATTAACAAAATCTAGAGATAGAAGAGACAGATGTTGAAAATCGCACGAAATGACGAAATCCGCAGGATAAGATTAGTGTGACTGAGGCACTTGCGGGTGCTCTTATTTATACCCAAGGCCTAACCTAACACGTTCAAAAGAAACTTCTTTTCAAATATGACCCACCACCAACAATTATTGGAAACAGGAATGATTTATTTCAATACAGTAACAATCATGGTTTGAATTAAGTTAGTAAAAAAACCATTTTTTATTGTGGCACTTATTTGAGCCCAACACCTCTCCTGCCCTCCCCCCTCCAAACGATGGGCTTTGACTGCCTCTGCTAACTGAGCCCAAGTTTTGAAAGGTAATTTTTACTTTTACATCGATATTATACTTTTATAAGATCGAAGGTTATTTTAATCTTTTATCTCATTTATAATTGATTTTAACTTGTAAATATTTGCGTACTTAACAATGATTTAATTTTTTAAAATTAAAATTAATTTTAATTTAAAATTTAAATAAGTTTATCTTAACTAATACAAAGATTAAGCTTCTTTTATAAGTTACAACTTGAATTAAAACTTTTACCCGTAAATTGAATAGTCGTTAAAATTCTCTTTAAACGTTTTAAGTTTGATAAATAATAAAGATATGAGATATTTTAATATTAATTAAATAAAATTTTATTACAACTCTACTTAACAATTAATTAAATAATCTATAAACTATCATATCTATTAAAAATATGATTTAATAATCAAAACCAACAATTGCCTCTTTCCTATTATTTAAAAAAAAGTATGGTATTTGTGATTTATAATTGTTAGTGAGTCACTTATTTTTATGTTCGGGTTAAATGAATCATGCATCAAAGTAGCAAAACACGCAATATAATCAAATAATATAGTTAGAAGTGGAATCGATGAATACTAGAAAGAAATTATGTAAAAGTTTATAAAAAGTCTATGTAATTCACCTTTTAATATTTTTAAAATATAATAATTTACCTTTAAAAATGTCACTTTATCGTATTATACATTAAATTAATATTTTAAAATATAATAAAAGTCACTTCTCACATATTAAAAAAATGACAGTTTAAGTTATATGTGGAGGAAGATTAAGAAACAACTAAAAGGGAACATGCAATCAAGGAGCAAGAGGAAGGAGCACCACTTAGCCCCAACATATCCCTAAAACCGATGTGGGGTCTAAAAGACTAAGAGGAATATAAACAGATGAGATTTATGGGAAGCCACAAAATGAAACCTTTGTCCATCTTCATCGATAGTGAAAGTACTCATAACTTCTTTGATGAAAAAGTGATCATGAAAGGAAATGTAGAAGTAATGGAAATACCACCCTTGAACATTACAATGGGAGGGGGGTTTAAAACTAAACTGTAGATTAATGTGCAAGAATTTCACTTAGAAGATGTAAATGATAAAATTTACCACTGACACGCTGATCATTAAGCTAGGTGGATGCAAAATGGTCATGGGAATTCAATTGTTGGTAACCCTTGACTACATACTGTGCAATTTCAAGGTGCACACCATAAAGTTCCAATGGGAGGGTTGAATTATGAGGCTAACGAGTACTCTAGAGGAAAAAGCTAGTGAGTGCTTAGATAAAGGCCTCAACAAACTAATAGAAAATTCAAGTAAGAAAATACTATTCACATTATGTCTATGATATCCAATTGAGTTCCGTATGCAATAACTTATGTTGAAAGATAAATATAATACTTGAGAAGAACTAACAAATTTTCCAGTTGACTTTGACGAAGTGTTTAAGGAATCTAGACAATTGCCATCGAAAAAAACTCATGATCACAATATCCCTCTTAAACCTAGGGTAAAAACCATAAACATACGACCCTACATGTACTTTTGAGAACAAAAAGATTCTATTGAGAGTTCAGTGCAAGAGTTAAAGGAACAAGGATTCATCAATAAGAGTGTTAGCCAATATGCTTTACCGGCAATTCTTGTTAAGAAAAAAGGCAACATATGGAGGATATATATAGACTATAAGGAGCTGAATAAATTAAAGGCAAATTTCCTATTAGACTGATCGAAGAATTTTTAGAAAAATTAAGAGGGCCTAACTGGTACTGCAAATTATATTTAACATCCAAGTATCACCAGATTAGAATGAAGGAAGAAGATATACCAAAAACAACATTTAGAACATATAAGGGAAATTTTGAGTTTTTGATGATGCCTTTGGGCTCACAAACGCATGCTCTACCTTCCAAAGTTTCGTGAATGAAATCTTCAAATCTTATTTTTGAAATTTTATGTTAGTTTTCTTTGATGATCTTCTCATTTACAACAACAAATTTTAACAACATTTAGAATATGTGTAGGAACAAAAATTGTTCATCAAGGGAAGCAAATGTGTTTTTGGAGCAAAACACGTTGATTATTTGGGATACTCCATATTTGAGAGAGGAGTATCCACTAACATCCAAAAAAATATTAGTCAGCACTAACCACCCCCTCAAATGCTAAAGGAGCTCCAAAAATTTTTAAAGAAGTGGAGTGGTTCTCTAACAAGATGAGAAGAGAATTGGAGTGGTTCTCTAACAAGATGAGCATCTTATAGCTTTTCTAAGCAAGGCATTAGCACCAAAACACCAAGGACTCTTAACTTATGAAAAAGAATTATTAGCTATTATTAAAGCTATAAAATGGTGACATCATTATCTAAATGGACAATTTTTTATAGTACAGACGGATCATAATAGCTTAAAATACCTATTGAAGTAAAGGATTTTTCCACTGTTTCAATAGAATTGGCTACCTAAACTAATAAGGTATGATTGTGAAGTGGCATACGAGAACAAGAAGGAGAACATTGCAAAGGATTCCTTATCCAGACTTTCAAGTCGAGAACTATTGACAATGATAGTATCCCACATTTAAACCACTTTAATGGAGTATATTAGAGAAAGATGGGAGAAAGACGCCACTATAAGAGATCTTATAAGGAAATTAGAGAACCATGAAATGTAGGATGGGAATTACGAATGGAAAAACGGATTGTTAAGATGGAAGGCGAGAATTATGATCAGTTACGATGATGAACTCATAAATAAAATTATATCTTTTACACATGATAGCTCACAAGAGGGTCATTTGGGGGTGATTGCCACCATTAAAAGGGTGCATAATTTATTACACGGTGTGATTCCTACTATTAAGAGGGTGTAGAATTTATTCCATTAAAAACAATTGGTTAAGGACGTGTGAAATTATGTGAAGAATTGTGTTACTTGCCAATAAAGTAAACATGATCACACAGCATATCTAGGATCACACAACATATCTAGGACAACTCTAACCCCTTCCTACACTCGAAGGCTATTGGCAAAAAAATAAGCATGGATTTCATCCCAGGATTACTAATAATGTAACATCCCGTTACCGGTGTGATGGGCATATCGGTAAATTGGATGGGTTAGGATTGGGTACATGCATATCTTGATTTGTGCATGCATTTGCCTCTTTAATTATCGATAAATGATTTTTTATTGCTCAAGCATACGTATGTACATACATGTATGACAATTCCCCGGCTTGATAGTGTAAATTGGAAAATCGGGTGATAATTGAATAAATTATATTTTGAATATAGAATTGGAGTGAAAATTGAATTTTTGAAGTTTGAAAATTGGAATTTGAGTGTAGGACCATGAGTTTTATATTTTTTAAGATTTATAGGAATTTTTTTGGAATTTTTAGAGTTATGGGTCTGGACCGGAAGTTTGGCCAAATGACTGATTAATTCGATTTCGGTTCCGAAATCGATTGGCAATTGGCATGAGATAATTCGAGTTATGAATTTAGGATTTATTAATTATAGCCATTGCAAAATTAGGGAGAAATTAGATTAAGAATCGGATTTTTAGACCCTAAGATTTGGGCATGTGGCATAAGAATTGCCAAACATGCCCTTAGCTTTTAAATCTCTATATATAAACCCTAATCTTTGAATTTGCTTCCCACGATACTCTTCCCTTTGAAGAGAAAAATTTGATCTTCTTCTTCTCTTCTCTTTCGTGGATCTCCATTTGGTTTGATACCTTCCATTTTCTTCCTTTAAATTACTCCAATCATCATCTTTAACCTAGCTTAAGTCTTGTGTGGGAGAAGAAAATATTTGGTGGAGAAATGAAGGATTGTCGTGGATGTGCCTAGGCTTGGAAATTGGAGTTTTTGGTGATTTGTGAAAGGTTTAAAGCTTAAATCAAGTAAGTTCCTACTTTTTTATGTTTTAAGTTGTTTGAATTGATCATTGAATTAAGTTATAAATTGTATAGAAAGTTTTAAGTTTCGGATGATAGGGTTAGGAGAAAATGTTGATTTTGATTTGGGTATTTGAGAGATAATAGATTTTTGATGGATTTGAGGTTAGAAATAAGTTGGGTTTAGTGTTTTAAATTGACTGGAAGTGATCTGAATTGAATTGAATGGATTTTATATCAGAAGATCTGGGAAATTCTGGGTTTCGGACGCAAATCTGGGATTGCACGTCGCGACGTGTGATGAACACTTCGCGGCGACCCATCTCCTTCTTGCACGTCGCAACGAGCGTAAGAGGATTCGCCGCGGGGAGAGAAGAACGGGTGTCGCGGCGAGGGAGCCTGATTTCTGAAATTGAATTAAGTTGTTTAAGTGATGATTCGTGGGGTTTTAGATTCTTATTGAATTGGATACTGATTGACTGTGATTTAGAGACTAAGAATTTTGAATTGATAAGAATGGAATTCCGAAATGTATTTCGGTGGTTCTCGAAATCGGATGGTAATTTAATAGGAATGTAATTTATAAATTGGAGTGTGACTTTAGAGAATGTGGATCTTAGTCAATTGAATTATGGAGTTTATGAAATTGCTATTAATTAGAGTGAAAGAATTGAATTGGAAGGATTCGGGATTAGGATCGGGAATGTCATAAACATGTATAGTACATTACTTATTCGCTACATATGCATTATGGAATATTAAAAATTGTGCAATTAGTAATGTTTTGGTATTCTGATTGTTATAGAGGCTCAAGTGGAGCGTCGATCGTCCGACGTAGGCGAGACTTCCCGGCAGTAGCTCGGAAGTTCTGAGGTGAGTAACCTAGTTGGTTTCTCAACCTTTATGTGTTACATTTTATGCACCTATGCCATGTGGAGTTAAGGAAG
>JANZLF010000009.1:19190555-19201016 GCA_026546835.1 Erythroxylum foetidum
AATTGATGGCTTTTCTTTGTGTTTCGTATTCACAGGATTATGAAATCAATAGACGAAGTTCTGCATCTTTCTCAAATGTTTGGTCTTGAACCTTGTGATCCTGGGGTTATTCTAGTTGAATTTGTGTTTTCGATTGTGTATCAGTTACTTGATGTATCATTGGACGATGAAGGGTTGCTTGAGCTTACCTCAGAGAAGAAGTCTATATGGATAACTAGACCACAAGATATGGAAGTAGATGGCCATGAAGGGTTTCTTGAGAAGAGAAATGAGCAAAATGTGGGCCTGCGTAGATTGAACACTGTCATGGCTGTCGAGCTTATTGGAGAGTTTCTCCAAAATAAAGTAACTTTAGGAATTCTTTACTTAGCACGTGAAAACATGTAAGGACTTGTCCTTATAGTTCACAATTTACATATTAGTCAGTTTTGGCTTTGAATCGAATGTGGCAACTTAAACAAGTATCTATTTTCTCAAGTGGCTTATCATGCTAAACCTAAAAAGATGTCTAACTTGAGGCAGCTTGTAATTTATTGAATTCTGAAATGTTCCTGACTAAGGTGATGCATTTTTAGTTAATGATTACATCCCTTTGTCCTTAGACCGTCACATTGGGGAGTCTTCATTCAACGGCTGGAGCTACTGTCATCACATTCACCCAGTTTGAAGAATTCTAAGCAGATTACCTCAGGTGCACTCTTGCAGTTGACATGTGAGAAAATACTTCCATTTAGTAACTGCAAAAGCGTATCTAAACAGGGGTCTCATGCTTGCATTGCATTGGGATCTCTGTTATCTTCTGCTGATCAATGCCATGGTGCTTCCCATTCTGCAATTTGGCTTCCTATTGATCTACTGCTAGAAGATGCCATGGAAGAATCACATTTGACAGCAACCAGTGGTGTAGAAAATCTTAAAGGTGGAATTCATTCTCATTCTAATACGTCAATTGTCTTTCTACCAGAATGTGTGAAGATTGTAGATTATCAAAATCATATTTGCCAATAATTTGATTTTGCAGGTATGTTAAAAGCCCTTCAGGCAGTTAATGGTACCACATGGCATGATACTTTTCTAGGCCTATGGATTGCAGCTCTACGGCTTGTTCAAAGGGTAGGTGTTCATGACAATTGATCAAGGGGTTAGCTCATCTTTTACATTTATTATTGCTATTGAGATCAGTATCTCAGAAATGCACAAAGTACTTAAACTTTCGCAAGTGTCATGCATATTGTCTATGTTTGCATGCATAAATAAATTATACGTATATTGTTTGAAAAATATCTATTCCTATACTTAAACTTTCCCCAGTGTCATCCATATTGTCTATGTTTGCATGCATAAATAAATTATACGTATATTGTTTGAAAAATTTCTATTCCTATTACATGTAACTGCCTTGAACTTATAATAAGTATTTCATTTTGGTGTAAGAAGATATATATCTATGTGTACAACAAAGGGAAACCCATTTTTGCTCCTTTTTTTTGGAATATTGACTTTTAGTAGAGAAAGAAGGGACTACCTTGGCTTACAGCTTCCTTGACTATTTGAAACAATTCTCTTTTACCTGCAAATGCAATGTAGGCGTTGGGTTCAGCAATAATGATATCCCCCAACATACCAAAACTAGTTGTCACCCCACCCGTCGTAGGAGATCTATTTTGGATAGATACAAACTTAGTTAGGTAGACAAGATCTTAAATACACATTAATAACCTTTGAATTCTATCCTACGCGGACTTCAAGTTATTCCATAACCTTATGCTGTTGTGGGTATATGAAAATATGCCATTGACTGTAAGAAGGCATTTTTCTTGAAATTTAGAATGGTTCTTGTATGTTATTTAGTCTAAGTATTTCCCATTTGTAATTTTCTAGGAAAGAGATCCAAGTGAGGGTCCAGTACCTCGCATCGATACTAGCCTGTCCATGCTGTTGTCTATTTCGACGGTTGCAATCGCCGATATTATCGAAGAAGAGGAGGGCAAAATGATCGAAGAAACTGAACATAGCCCCACAAATCAACCGAAGGAGAAGCATTATCAAGGAAAATGTTGGCAGGGTCTAGTTACTGCCTTACAGCTATTGGGTGACTATGAGGCCTTGTTGACCCCACCTCAGTCTGTTAGTTCACTTGCCAATCAAGCTGCTGCTAAAGCAATCATGTTTATCTCCAGCAGAACCATCAACAGTAGCTATTATGAAAACATGAGCATGAATGACATGTCAATTAACTGTTGTAAGTACTTCAAGTTATGTTTGGCGTAAGTTTTTAATTTGTTTGTGTGGTGTTTCAAAGATAAAACTTAAACTTGTTTTGAATTTTTTTTCTTTGGTAGAAATTATTTGTCTGGGAGAGGTAATCAGGAAAACAAATCTCAGAGAAGATTTTCCCTATATGTTAATTACTCCCTTCAAAGGATTTGACATTTCTACTTTTGGGTTCTCCAATTTTCCTTTCCCTTTTCTATGATATACCAGTCTTTATCGTTTATGAAATTCCTTTTCTTTCTTCTTTGGTATTTTGCAGCTGGAAACATGAGGCATCTGATTGTTGAGTCCTGTATTGCGAGAAATTTATTAGACACATCAGCATATCTGTGGCCAGGATATGTGAATCCACCCGGCCATCAAGTCCCTCGTGGTGTTACTAGCCAGACACCTGGTTGGTCGTTATTGATGAAGGGGTCACCTCTAACTCCCTCGTTGACTAATATTTTGGTTGAAACTCCAGCTTCAAGGTACACTTTCTTTTTATGTGGAATGCTCTCTATGTAGTTGACTATATTGTGTTAATTGAAATAGCTTTCATGCTTATAATTTTTCACTTGTTAAGGCATGCTTCTGTCAATGAACAAGGTTTTCAACTAGCTGTTTGATTTCTTTTTTATCTCTGTTTATTGGGCTTTGAATCCATAAAAATCTATGCTATTCTTCATTTTGGGAGGTTCGAGATCTATACCTGAATTTCAATTGACAAGATCAACATAGATTCTCTTGTGATCATTCCTTTTTTCAGCATCTGAGATTGTTAGTACTTCTTTGTAGAATAAAATAATGTGGTTTGATATTGAAGATCAGAACTGGTCAGTTTTATCTTGCTTGTTAACAAGTACCCTAATGAATCAAGATTCCTGCAGCATAGAATTTAATTTTTCAAGCATAGTTTGGCAGTCATTTCTATTTGCTATAGGTTGATATGTATTAAAGGATAACAGACGTAGGAAATGCTTTGTTACTTTCTGGTTCTTTATGTCAAGGAATGTTATATAGCTTGTCGTGATCTGGACTCTGGCCATATAAACTGTGGTCTCCTCCACCTGATAATCCAAACTTTTAGAGTTGAATTCTGTTGTATAAAGTTATGCATTGCCTGGTCTTCAGTCACACCGTTCTTTTTCCTGAAGCCAGGTATTTCAGATGCTCTTTTTTGTAAATTTATCCAGTGGTATGCAACTGAATTAAGCTCATGGATTTGATGGAAGCTTATCTGAGATCGAGAAAATATATGAGGTCGCTGTAAGTGGTTCTGATGATGAGAAGATATCTGCAGCTACCATTCTTTGCGGGGCATCTCTTGTTCGTGGGTGGAATGTACAGGTAAGGTTAATATGCTTTTAAACCTTTTTCTCCCTCCTGCCCTTAGATTCCATCCTCCTAGAATAAGAATTTTTAAGATTTATCGACTGAATGTTGATCTTGATTCAGTCTCTTTACTCTTGTTTGCAGGAGCACATAATTCTTTTTATCATAAACCTGCTGTCTCCTCCAGTTCCAACAGATTATTCTGGGAGTGAGAGTCACTTGATTAATTATGCTCCACTCCTGAATGTTCTTCTTGTTGGACTTTCATCAGTGGATTGTGTACAGATTTTATCCTTGCATGGTTTGGTGGGTTGAACTCTATCACCTCATGTTCTGTATGATATGCATGTTTGTGAACTGTATGTTGTGATATTTTTGACCAAAGAAGAAATTTGAAAGGAACTCTGTGACAAATTGAAAGAGATGGTTAACAAATGCAGCCCCATGGTGCCTGCTTTCTTGACATAAGAAAATTGGAAAACTAGCAAAAGAATTTATAAATGCAATTCAAGTAATGGAGTCCTGTGCAAATGATGATGTCTGTCACTTATATTTTCCATTAACTAATATATGTCATCTTTTACCAGGTTCCACTACTTGCAGGTGTATTGATGCCTATATGTGAGGTCTTTGGTTCAAGTGCTCCAAAGGTCACCTGGACTTTGCCAACAGGAGAAGAAGTGTCTTCCCATGCTGTGTTCTCCAATGCTTTTGTTCTTCTGCTTAGGCTATGGAGATTTGATCATCCACCTAGTGAACATGTGACGGGAGATGTGCCACATGTGAGGCTTCAATTTAGTCCTGAATACCTTTTATTAGTGCGGAACTCGCAAATAGCATCTTTTGGATCTTCAGCAGGGGATCGACTCAAAATTAAGAGATGTTCTAAATTTCTATCTCTGTCTTTAGAACCGATATTTTTAGATTCTTTTCCAAAATTGAAAGGCTGGTACCGTCAGCATCTACAGTGCATTTCCTCTACCTTTGCTGGTCTTGTACATGGGACCGCAGTTCACCAGATTGTTGATGCACTTCTCAATACGATGTTCAGAAGGATAAATAGAGGTGTTCCGTCAAATTCTGGAAGCAGTGGCTCATCTGGGACTGTATCTGAGGATGCATATGTTAGACTGAAGGTACCTGCTTGGGATATCCTAGAAGCAACTCCTTTTGCACTCGATGCTGCTTTGACAGCCTGTGCCCATGGAAGACTTTCTCCCCGTGAACTAGCTACAGGTTCGTATAGTAGTTGAAGCAAGTATCTCTACAAAAAGCTCGGAAACACTCTAGAGCGTTGTATAGGAATTTTGAGAAAAAAATGAATGGCTGATGAGAGGATTAGAGGATTGGACTGAGAAAGAAGTACATAGATTTATTTAAAAAAACAAACTGGCTTTACAAGTAGGAATAATTAGTGTTAACCATTATATGTGCCTGCTCTATTTTGTAGGGCTCAAAGATCTAGCTGATTTTCTACCAGCATCTTTGGGGACCATTGTAAGCTACTTCTCCGCTGAGGTTTCCCGTGGCATATGGAAACCAGCTTCTATGAATGGAACTGATTGGCCAAGCCCTGCTGCAAATTTGTCTACTGTTGAGCAGCAGATCAAGAAAATTCTAGCTACCACAGGTGTGGATGTTCCTAGCCTTACTGTAGGTAATTCCTCATCTTTGTAGTGAACTGTTCTCTGTGAAGGCTCTTTTCTTCCGTCCTTCCGTCCTTCCTTCCTTCCTTCCTTCCTTTCTTTCTTTCTTTTCACTTCCCCTCCCTCTTTTCTCTTTATAGAAAGGAGGAAAGAATGTTTTTGTTTCTTTAGAGATTTTCATATTTACTATTAATTAAGATATAAAGAAGAGAAAGGACAGATAAAGAACAGAATAGAAATTCTCATGCAAACTTATTCCATTTATTTTATTAATCTTATGATGAAATTTAATACCATTGGGGAATTTTTTATGTTACATTAAAATAGTCTCCTTGCATTGAGTGGGAAAAATTACCATTTGTCATTCCAAGGGACTTTGACTTGTGGTGACATCATATGGTTGCTACCTCCTCTTGCAGGTGGAAACTCTCCAGCAACACTTCCTTTGCCACTAGCTGCCCTCGTAAGCCTCACAATCACTTACAAACTTGATAAAGTGTCTGGGCGGTTCCTCACTCTGGTTGGACCAGCCTTGAATTCTCTTGCTGCTAGTTGCCCCTGGCCATGTATGCCCGTCCTGACCTCCCTTTGGTCCCAAAAGGTCAAGCGTTGGAGTGACTATCTTGTATTTTCTGCTTCTCAGACAATCTTTTATCACAATAGTGATGCTGTAGTCCAGTTACTGAAAAGCTGCTTCACTTCTACCCTTGGTTGTTCACCTCACATTTCCAGCAATGGTGGGGTGGGTGATCTTCTAGGCCATGGGTTTGGCTCCCACTTGTTTGGTGGAATAACTGCTGTTGCCCCCGGAATTCTTTACTTGAGGGTTTATCGATCTATGAGAAGTGTGATGTTCATATCCGAAGAAATTCTCGCTCTTCTAATGCACTCTGTTGGACATATTGCAAGTAGTGGGCTATCCAGAGGTACAAATGAAAAATTGAAAAAAACCAAGTATGGAATGAAGTATGGCCAGGTTTCATTTGCTGCAGCAATGGCACGCGTCAAGCTTGCTGCTTCCCTTGGGGCTTCTTTAGTTTGGATAACTGGTGGATTGAGCTTGGTTCAGACTTTGATCAAAGAAACTTTGCCTTCTTGGTTTATATCAGTACATGAATCTGAAGAGGAAGGTGTGGAACGTGGAGGGGTTGTTGCCATGTTACGTGGTTATGCACTTGCATACTTTGCAGTGCTCTGTGGAACATTTGCTTGGGGTGTAGATTCAACATCTACAGCATCTCACCGACGGCCTAAGGTCCTTGAAACCCATCTACAATTTCTGGCAAGTGCCTTGGACGGGAAAATATCTCTAGGTTGTGATTGGGCCACTGCAAGGGCATATATCTCTGCATTTGTTAGTTTAATTGTTGCTTGCACTCCACAATGGGTGTTAGAGGTTGATGTGGATGTATTAAAAAGGCTAAGCCAGGGACTGAGACAGTGGAACGAGGAAGAGCTGGCTTTATCCTTACTGGGACACGGTGGAGTTGGTGCAATGGGAGCTGCCGCCAGGTTGATTATTGAAACCGGGTTTTAGCATCTGTGAAATGCCTCTTAAGGTTTCAAACAGAGAGGCAATTAGTTGAATCTCTTTTCTATCCTCCACCAGTTGGAGCAGCTTGGTCTGTACATCACTTTTGGCTGGAAGAAAAACCCATCTGTGTACATGTTAATTGAAATCATAAGGAGTTCTATGTTTGGAATCTAGGACATGCTTTTAGCTGATTCCTAAGAGCATTTTGCGAGTACCCCTGAAAACCACTCTCCATTCACTTTTAATAATTGTCCTCGGATTTTTACTTGCCTATATCTATCCATCCTTGTCAGCTATGCTCTGTGTCGACAATCATAATCTCTTGCTTCCAGGTTGTTTAAGGTTCTGTAAGAGGGTGTCCTTGTATCATAAAGTAAGAGGATAGAAAAAATTGCAGTAACACAAAATCAGGGAAAATATTGCCTAACCAGCCCACGTTTATGCGTTCTCGCTGTTACTATGTGTTCGTGATCAATATAATATATGTCACTGCTTGCTCAGTTGCATTCAAGGCCATGATTTATATTTGATGTATAGATCGAATTTGATGTTTCAGAAATTTGCAATTATTTCATTCACAAATCAGTTGGAAGATTAATTATTAGAATGAGACAATTGCAGGCCATAGTGTGATGTAGTCGAAGCTATTCATCCCTAAAAAACCGAAGACCAATGTCTGTTGTAGTAAATTGACAAGAAAGGCCATAGGCTCTTCACCAGATCCAAGTGAAAGAAATGAGTAAGATTCTCAGGGAAGGAGCAGTTTGGAAAGTAAACCAGGTGCAGGACGGATAGCCAAAATTTCCACTACTTCCATGTGAACTTGAAAAAGAGTTCAGCTGGACATGTGTTAAATTCCCAGCCCTAACATGGGATGTTCGTCTGCAACGCTATGGCATGTGATAAAGTGACATATATACTATGGTTTCCTCCTCCTGTATCTATTTGGCAGGGACGACGGGAGGTGTCTGGCTACAGTTGAAACCAGTAATCAAATGCAATGTCCTTTGATGAACCAGGCATTACAATCTCATTGAGGGGCGAGTTTTGCAGTTTCAGGATGTAAGATTTTATGATTTTTAAAGCCGAAATTCTATACTTCCTCTTTGATGTGCTTTATAATATACATGGTACATTTGATGAAAAGGAGGTAATTGTACCTACGATGATGAAAGATTCTGAGGCAAATCCTACTTTTCCTCACTCACTTCAAAGTCCTAACCAGCAATCCACATTAAAGAACTACATGAATATTAAACTGATATCCCTACTCTCATGATATTACTTCAGAAGTGCCTTCAGAAGAAATCTTTATGCTGCTGCCAGTCGTTGATTTTCTCTTTGTTGCCACAAGAGGAGTATTCACTTCTTCGTCTAGGATCTGAGGTGTTTCCGGCGCGTCCCTCTTAAAAACTGGATGTATGTAAGCATCCTGAAGGTAGGTTCTCAAGTTGAGTTTTGGTTCTGTAGCTCGCTCCAGCGTATCCCTCACCATGGCATCCTGTGATCAAAATAAAGCGAAAGTTCCATTATCTACAGTTAGTGCTCTTGCTTTGATAAGACTTGGATAAGTAACACTTTCATAAATCACATTATCAGAAACAAAGTCCCGGCAACTGCAAAAGGTTCTTTAACCTGCAATGGAAGGGTCAGAAATGCCGACTCGAAGCGGCCTTTGCAGAATTTGTGGAACCAAATTGTCAGGATTGGCTGGGCAATGAGACAGGGTGTCAATTCCGCGGCACCTTTCGTACTCAACAATCCCAACAAGAGAAGTTGAGCTATTACTAAACCGATCAACAATCGTCGATGCACATCTGGCCAGAATGCAGCTCCACTCTCATACTTTTGGTCATACACGTTTATAATCTTACAACAATAAGCGAAAATGCCATTAGCATTGCAGGTATCAGATGCTCGGATTACTTTCACGGAGTATCGAACTTCAAAAGTCAACTAATAAGTTAACGGTACCTGATGTCGAAACACCAAATAAGCGAAAGAAAAGAAGATAACGATAAAAGGGAGAAGTAAGGGTGTCACAGCTGCATAAACAAGTCCCAGCAAAAAGTATAACTGAATGCGAGGCTCAGAAGTTGCAAACTCCAGAGAACCAGGATCCATTGCTCGATCTCTATCTTGCTCCGTTTTAACCAGAAAAGTGTTCTTCAAATGGAACATGACTAATGGTACCAGTCTGAGAATCTCTGCCGCAATTCCAGCCCACCCATCGACCATTATGTAAGTGATGAAGAAAGTGGCTTTCATGGGAATGGATACACCAATTGTTTTGGGAATTCTGATGAGTAATATAGCATCTTCTGTTAGATAGGCTTAAAAGAACAATGCATCTTGATCACACAATCCTACAGCCATCGCGATCAGAAGCCCGGATGAAGCTAATCCCACTACTTTCAGATTTATATGAAATTTGACATTAGGAGAAGTGTTTAACTTACTCAGTTGCAGACTGTTTCATAAAAGATTTAAGCTGCTCCAGTGCTGTTCCAGCAACGATACTGCCAAGAAACACATTAATAAGTATGAAGAAATGATACTTTGCTGCTGATCGCCTATCCAAAGATGAAAGGGATGTGAATCCTTCTATCTTGGACATGAACATGAGGATCGATGGAAGCAGAATAAGAAATATCTTCAGAGCAATGCCAGGAAGAATCCCTTGGATTAGAGACTTGATTGATTTTCTGCATGAAAAATCCACCTGGATCAAATGGTTTAACACTACAAACTTCTCAAAGGAATACCCTTTTAAACTGTGAATAGGAGTAACCAAAACATCTTTTCCTTTCGGTGCCATTCACAGGGCATAGACAAGAACTTAAAACACATTCATATAGGGTACTAATTGTTGCTTCTTTGAGACTACTTGGTCGATCTTAGCTATTGATCCGCAAGAAGGCTTAGGTTTTACAAAATTGATTAAAATTTCCTGATTTGAGGAGACATTATGATTCCCGAAACGTGGCGTGCCATTCAAGTGATAATTTGAACAGTTTAAAGCATGAAAAGGAAAGCTTAAAAGATAGTGAGAGGAGGGCACGAGAAACTTACACTTCTATTAGTGGTTTCAAGAAAGGAAAAGCCTTTTGGATACCCTCAATGTTGGCTAGTGACTGAACAATTGCAATAGGAATCATGAAGAAGAACACCAGGAAAAATAAGGCAACTCCCATGAGCAGTCTTCTAATTGTCAGCTCAAAATATGGTATTGCGAGATTGTCCCAATAGACATCACGGGGCTCAGGAGCCCTTTCAGTCAACCAAATTGTTGGATTACTAGTCTGCTCAGTTTGAGCACAGACAGCTGCTCCCCACCGGGATTTGAATGAAACAAATGCAGCTGGAATCACGGACTTAGGATCACGCAGAACCTTCTCTCTTTCCGCTTCTTCCTGCAAGCAGTTGACGTGAGTATACATTAGACAGAGCTCAAAGAAACCACCTTTATGGTTGTTGGCCTTCTTTTCAATGTGTCAAATACTTTCGAGAACACGATAATGAAAAACTATAGACAAATGGTTATCCACCAGGAGAAAATCTTTCAGAGGCATCAGGCACCTGAGAATTCTCTCACTTTCTTCTCCAAAATCAATTTCCCAATCCATTCGTACTCACCACCTATAGTTATTGGATCATTGCTATCTGTCATATTTTTCTTTCTTTTTCCTTCAT
>JANZLF010000009.1:19221926-19232312 GCA_026546835.1 Erythroxylum foetidum
AGATTTCACTGGTTACTAGTACCAGTATGCATGGACAGTCCTAAGTCATTCCGATCCATCTCATCCTATGCCAATTTGACTATTTTACCCTTCCAGTAGGGGGTGGGATGTTACAATCAGTGTATTACCCTAGAATAATGAAATGATGTACTGCAACCTTATTTCCAAGGTACACTTCAGACAGTTTAAAACTAACTCTATTTACTCCCATTATGCCTTAGCCTCATTAGGATCAGTAGTACCTTGAAACTCTATTGCACCCATCTTGTGAATCCGCTTATAGTTGTGATCCACCCAAAAATCATCTTGAGTTGGAGTCGTAATAATAACTTGCTATATCATTTGTGGTGGCACTAACACCTCTCCTCCTTCTTGATCCATTTAGGTATGCCCCTAATTAGGCACATTTGGAACACAAATCAAGTTAACTGGTTTCTCAGTCGACTCTAGGTCAACATTATTCTCTCCTGAAATCATCCTAGATAAGATAAGAACATATCAATTTTTTTTCTCAATGTCCCTAGGAACGTAAACCAACTGTAATACCACCTAATATGTTTTTGAACTCAAATATGTTTTTAAAAGTAAAATGGAGAAGAAAACAAACAAGGTATTCAATCAAGACAAGAGAAAGGGGATATTGTTTTCTTTATCCAAAATTGAATTTTTGTGCTCACTTTTAATTGCATTATCAAATTAATTATTTTTATTTAAATTGAAATATGTAATTAATTTTAATTTTATAAAAATTTATTTTAAATTTCAATTAAAATTAATTTAATTATTAATGTTAATCTATTTAATTTAAATAATTATTTTAATTTTCAAATTGTTTTAAAATTTTAATCTATGACTAGGAATTAGGTTTGTTCTATTCAAGTTTGAAGCACAAACTTAAGATTTAACTTAACCTAAAATCCAAACAAACCATATTCCTTTTTATATTACACTAACCTAATAATCAAATACTCTTAATTTTCTAGTTTTAGATTACCATAACTTAGTAACCAAATAAGGTTTTTCTTCTCTAAGAAACCAGAAGCCTTTTAAGCCATTATTTATAACATAACTTAGGCACCAATCGACATCTTATGTCATCATACTAATAACTTCCACTGACGAAAATAGAACAAATGACCACCATATATTAAGGAGTACTATGACTTTATTGTACAATCATCTAACTTTTTTAAGATATATGTCCTAGATCAATAGCTAGTTATAACTGTTGTTATATCATCGAGTTCACACCACATAAACCACCACAAACATCTATAGCACTAATAATCAACATAAGTCAACAATAACATGTCATCACCACCTGACTACTTAGAGAAATGGTCATATGTTTTCACATCAAAACAATTATAAAGAACTCACAACTTGAATTTCAATAAAATAAGGTGAAAAATAGAAATACAAGTAAGAAGGAGACCAAATCCACTTCAAGTTCATATTATTCCAATGTTATTTCACCATTGAATTCATCATAACGTAAATGGTTTATTGTTCAAAGTTTAAGCAAGTGTAACTTCTGGTAGAGCATTTGGTGCAATTGAATTCCTATTAAACTTTGTTATTTGAGCAACAACACAAGACTTAAATTTTCAAAACAAACAATTAGATTTAATCTAAGTCTAATTAATAAATAATGATTCTAGTAGCTTCTCTAGTGGCAAGTCTTTGCTTCTAGTTCTTAGACTTTAATACAATAGAGAAGTCCAACACCTAATTTTCATTATTTAATGCAATATAGGGCTTGCAACTATTGGCAAATCAATTTTAAAATTAAAATCAATGACAATCGAACAAGTTAAAGTAGAAAAAATTTATAATTTTGTAATACAAAGATCTCTTTAAGTATATAACATGATTAAACTATAAACTTAATAAAGCATTAAACATAAATTGTACTTTATAATGAATCTTAATTTTCTTTTCAATAACTCCCTTGTGAAACTAATTTTTTGAACTAGGCTATTGAAAACCACTTTAGCCCACTTTATCTCCACAAGTATGTAACCTCTAATAATATTCACATGAACACGTTAAAAAAACTCTTCAAGTGTTCTAGATAGCAATAAGCAAGTTTAATTTTTTAGTAATTTAAATTAAATATAATTATAATCTAATTTAAAATACAATTAATTCTGGTCGGGTCGGTCGTGCAGGGCCCGAACCCAGACAACCCGTGGGCCGATCGGTCCATTCTTCAAAGATGTCAAGCCTAGGCCCGATCCACGCTCTCCTTAGCCCGTTCGCATGTGAGAGACTCCCATGCACACGTAAAGACCTAAACCTAGTTATTGCTCCATATATAAGGTATAATTCTATCGCAACAGAGGTACATAATCATAAACCTAGCTCTCTCGGTTTTACAGCAATCCCACCTTCACCAAAAGACTGACTTGAGCATCGGAGGGGCTAATCGGGGCACAACCCCCGACGTGTCTTCTTTGTTTTGCAGGTACCTTTATGTCGATCTCATCACAGAAAGCAGCCAACTCCATAGATCCAAACGGCAACGTACAGTTTCGCCAGAATCCGACAGAACCAATATTAATTTAAAAATAGATATTTAAATCGTCAAAATGATCATATATTACTAAAAAGGGTAGAAGTGTGAAAACATAGAGAAATTGTAAAAAAAAGATCAGTAAAAAATATCTCTGCATTCAAAACTTTTTTCCCTTTGTTGGTATTAGGGTAGGAATTTTTCTTGCATTCTGATAATAATGAGTTTTATCAATTTATTTAAAATTAAAATGCTTATCGTGATTGTGAGCAATCTTCAATCACTAAAAGGAAATAAAATAATATTTTTTTTTTAAAAAAAAATATAAAATAATATTTTACTAGTATTAATTTTTAAATATTTCACTTAGAAATAATAACTACAATTGATATGAAAACAATCAATTTAATATTTTATTAAATTACATCAATAGGAGAAAAGCTAGCCAAATACATTTAAATAATAACACCAACAACTAGATATGGTAAATAGGATAAGGTCTTTTAGAAAGCAAAATTTCTTTTATTGCTTACAAAGAAAAAGTTGGAAAATTTTGGATAGGTAGTTGGCGTTCAATAAGTCTGACTGACTAAGCAAAACCCTAAAAATTTTCGTCTTCCTATGCATTCCCCTCTATTCAACTACATTGATCTGTTCGAAGACCAGGTTGAGATCTGACTTCAACTATAGTGAAATAATCACGAAATTTTTTTGTTATTTTTGATTTCTCGAAAATCAAGATCTATTTAATTATATAAAATGATTAACATAAAGTATAATAAAGCGTAATTTAATTCGTACCTTATTCTGAAGTTTGATCTTTATCTTGTTGTATCCCTTGAACCATTTTCGAAACCGATCTGTCTCAACCACCATAACTGCATAAGTATCCGACCTCTAACGATATTCATAAAATGAGTTGAGAGAACTCTGTAACTCTTACAGAGAGGGTTAAGCATGAAGTGTTAACTTCATAGAGTTGAAGCCTATTTATAATAAGTTTTAGATGTTTTAGTAATTTAATTAAAATTAAATTTCAATTTCAATTAAACTTTAATTAGAATTACATATAATTCTAGTTAAATACCAATTATGCCATATAAGATTCAATATCTCTTATTTATCCTTATTTATTAAATATCTCATCTTTAATCATAAAATTTCTCAAACTTTGCAATCAAATTCAACTTGATTAAATTAATTTTATTCTCTTTAACCCATTCTATATGTGAGATCCATTAGGTTCCCAAATATGTTGGCAATGATTATAAAATATAATTTTAATTCATAATTAAACTTATATTTTATAATCATTACCAACATATTTAGGAAAAATTAGAAAAATTACAATTCTTTTTAATTTATCTTTAATTCTCTAATTAAACAATTTATAATTATAGATCAAGATTGACGTCTAACAATGCATTATGACCACCCAAATATTTAGGAATGTAAAATTTGTTTTGACTAACTTTTCTGTGCATAATTTTTCTGTATAATTCAATCATTTCATCATACAATGTTCCGATTAGATATGGAGCATGAAGTTAATGTTTACTCTATTTTGAGTCTAATCATATTAGTTCTTTTCCATTAGCTATTGATTCAATTAATAACATTTTAAAACTATTTACAAAGCGTCATTTCACCTTGGCCAAGGATTTTCCAAATCAATACTAATCGAGAACATTGGAACATTCTCCCTAATTATTTTAGGGTGATGAATCCTATCTTGATCTTTCAACTATTTCTATATAGTTCTTGCTACATTCAATGATTATTGATTAAACGACCTATGATTAAATAGATCATAAGTAGTATCAAAATATAGCAATCCCCATACAAGGAACTTTGATGATCTCAAGTAAAAAGATCACTTATACAATCACCATAATGAGAATTTCACAGATATATAAGTAATGTTCCTAATGGATTTCTCATTTCGGGTCTTTGAACTTGCTCTCTAGCAAGCACCCACATGTTTGTTTAAGTATCTCTATATTTTAGCTTATGAGATCAACTACTTCTTTCATAAGGAAAAACAAAATGTGTGCTAATCTTTTCACGTTCTATTAATGTCCAATCTTAATAGAACAATGACTAGGAACATTTAAGGATAATAAATAAATGCAATACGAATATCATAATTATAATCTCATTATAATTTTATTTATAATGTACAATTATTCGGTGGACTTTATCATATACATCTAAACATGTACAAGATAAAAAATGCCTTTAAATAATTTGTCACTAAACTACAACCAAAGTGATTGGTTGTAAGGCATAAAACAACATAATCTTCTCCAGTTAGGTAGGTGTTGTGTTTTTGAGCTTCTTGGTTCCCATATATAATAAGTGTTTTTCTTGTATACTTTTTTTTGTTCTCTCCCCTTCCTATTTCTTTTTCAGTGAATAGAGCAAATCAATTTATTGATTCAGATCCAAACTCAGATTTATATTCAGATTTTGACTTCTTAGAGGGTGGTGTTTTGGGGGTTTGGGATGGCAGAGACGAGAGTTTGTGGTAGTTGGGTGGAGCATGATCGTCTTTTTCTCAGTTAGAGGAAGAAGCTTCATCCTCTCTATTGTCGACGGTCTCTTCCTCTTCGTCAGAGGAAGATGACGCGGACGGTGGCTCCTCCATGGGAGTGAGTCACTTAGGTGCCATATAAAATGTAATTTGGGAAACTAGGTTTTGGAGTGAGAAGGAGGTGATACTTTAGGGAGCGTAGAGAGTTGATTCCAATTTAGATTTTGGTAGCGGTGGAGTGGAATTTAGTAGAATGAGTGAATGACCATGCTCAGTCTAATCTTTTTATAGAGATGAAGAGTAGATGGAATGTCTAAATGTTTTGGTACTTTTCGTTATTGGTTGTACTGCTTTAACTTACCTACTTCTCTCTTTCTCTCTATCGTCTCCTTCCTCTGATTTAGAGATCCATAACTCTTTAAATCCATACTCCCATTGTGCATAGATCTGTTGCTCTCCACTATCGGCTAGAACTTCTAATTAACTGCTCTTTCTATGTCTGGTTGTCTCCAACCCCGCTTCCTTTTTCCAATTTTCACTCTCTAGGATTTCGACAAATAAAAAAAATCTGACGTAGAAAAAAGTTTTTAAAACTTTCTGATCTAAGGCAAACTTGTAGATATTTACTTTCATTTTTTTCCTCATTCATTTGTCTGACATTAGTTTGTTTTACTTCATTGAAGAATGGATTTGGGGGTTAGTTCCTTTTCATATTCCTTGGTATAGTATAGGTATATTGTTTGATTACTTGAATTTAATCATCTAATGATGGTGTGCTTTTGATTGATCTTTTTTGACATATTTGATGTTCAGAATTTGTTTATGTCATTGTTGTCTTTGATTCTCGACTCTACTTTATAAGTTTTATTTTTTGGTTTTAAAGCATAACTCAGGTGTATGATTTAGTGTAAGGATATCCTTTGGGATGTCTTTTGCAGATTGAAAATTGCACTGCTTGTTTCTCTTCCCCTCGTCTCTCTGTCTCTCCATTTTTTTGGAAGGACTTAGTTAATGTTGAACGTGATCTAGATGCTTCTTGAGTCTTTGAAGATTTTTGCTTTGTACTATGTAGGAGTTGCTTCTGCTGTATTTACTTCTGATGATCGAGCGGTGCATTCTAGATTTTGTCCTCATAGATAGGATTTGGTGGAACTTCACATAAAAGAAGGATACGAGAAAAAGAAATGATTTTTTGTTGCATATTCGTTGCTACATTACCATTGTTGTTAGATCTGTCTTGCTGCATATAGCATTGTTAATGCATTTTTGTGCTTGTTCCAAATCTTCATTGGGATTTTGTGTTCAAAGATTGTTCCCTTTGTTATTTTAAGCTCTTATTCTAGAATACCTTATTTTTCTCTATTACTCCAAGCTAGAAGGATCTCCTCCCATTGTTCATTTTTCTAGATTTTTGTTCCCTAACCATCATCTTCACCATTATAACCAACACTTCAAGCTCAACCTTATAGATCATATCCCTTCACATTAACCTATTAAACTCCATTGAAACCAAAGTTTTAGATTTAACTCCACACAAAAGAAAGATAGAGGAAAAGAAATGATTTTTGTTACGTATTCATTGCTACTGTAGCGCCCCTTACCGTAGAGTACCCATAGCCGACTGCAAACTCTGCCAGAACCTCGAAGTAAATCTGGGATCCTGGTCTGACACTATCGACACTGGAACCTCGTGCAGTCTCACTACCTTAGCCACATACTTCTGGGCCAACTGATCAAGGGAATTATTCTCCCTCACTGGCAAGAAATGGGCCGATTTCGTCAACCGGTCCACGATGACCCAGATAGAATCATGCTGTCTCGGAGTCTTGGGCAATCCCATAATGAAATCTATAGTAATCCATTCCCATTTTCCCTCGGGAATAGGCAACGAATGAAGTTTCCCTACTGGAGTCTAGTGCTCAGCCTTAACCTGCTGGCACGTCATACACCTGGATACATACTCCGCTACTTGCTTTTTCATGCCAGGCCACCAGAAATGTTGCTTAAGAGTATTATACATCTTGGTAGAACCAGGATGCATAGCATAGGCGGCTATGTGCGTCTCCTCTAGAATCTCACGGCTCAGATCATTCACATCGGGCACACACAGTCTCTGATCCATCCATAAAGTCCCATCTCTCAACTCAAAATCAGAATCCCGATCAGATCTCACTCTCTCAATCAGTCTTACCAAGGCATGATCTTTGTCCTGAACTCTCCTGATCCTATCCAGTAGCATCGGTATAAGCTTCAAGATGGCCAATAAAGCTCCATCCTACTCCAAAGTCAACTGTACATTCAAGGCTCTCAGCTGAATCAAATTAGGCAACCTCATTGCCTGAATCTGAGCTGTACTAGTATAAGACTTTCTATTCAGAGCATCTGCCACCACATTGGCTTTCCCGGGATGGTACTCGATGGTACAGTCATAATCCTTGAGTAGCTCTATCCACCTCTTCTGTCTTAAATTTAACTCTCTTTGGCTCAGCAAATACCTCAAACTCTTATGATTAATGAAAATCTGGAAGGTCTCACCATATAAATAATGTCTCCAAATTTTCAGGGCAAATACAACTGCAGCTAACTCTAAATCATGCACTGGATAATTTACCTCATGCGACCTCAACTGTCTCGAGGCATATGCAGTCACTCTACCATGTTGCATCAGGGCATCAGAACACATCCCAATCCATGATGCGATGAATCACTGAACACCTCAAATCCTCCAGTCCCTGATGGAATAGCTAACACCGGTGCAGTAGTCAATCGATGTTTCAGCTCATCAAAGCTCTTCTGGCACTCTTCAGTCCATCTAAATGGAACGTTCTTCCTCAGAAGCTTTTTCAGAGGGGCTGAGATCAGTGAAAACCTCTCGACAAACCTCCAGTAATAACCAGCTAATCCGAGGAAACTTCGAATCTCTGCCACATTCTGTGGAGCTTCCCACTTCAGCATGGCCTCAATCTTATTCGGATCTACCTGAATACCCTCTCCAGTCACTATATGCCCTAAGAATATCACCTGATCTAGCCAAAATTCACACTTACTGAATTTGGCATACAACTGTCTCTCCCTCATAGTCTGTAAAACAATCCTCAAGTGTTCACTATGCTCCTGTCTGTTTCTCGAATACACCAAAATGTCATCAATAAAGACAATTACGAACTGATCCAGGTAGGGCTGAAAGACCTTATTCATCAAGGCCATGAAAGTTATTGGGGCATTAGTCAACCCAAACGGCGTCACCAGAAACTCGAAATTCCCATACCTACTCCTGAAGGCACTCTTAGGTACATCAGCCTCGGCTATCTTCAGTTGATAATACCCTGATCTCAAATCCAACTTAGTGAATACTTGTGCTCCTGGAACTGATCAAATAGATCATCGATTCTAGGCAGTGGATACTTATTCTTCACTGTCACCCGATTCAACTGCCTGTAATCAATGCACAGCCTCAAAGTTTCATCCTTTTTCTTCACAACTAATACCGGAGCTCCCCACGGTGAGACACTGGGTCTAATGAAGTCCTTCTCTAATAACTCCTGTAGCTGAGTCTTTAGCTCCCTCAGTTCCACAGGTGCCATCCTATATGAAGGGATAGATATAGGAGCAGTACCTGGAACGAGGTCAATAGTGAACTCTATTTTTCGATCCGACGATAAACCTGGTAACTCATCAGGAAACACATCCGGGAATTCCCTAACCACGGGAATATCCTGCAGTCTCTGCTCAACTCTCACCTCAATAACATGAGCCAAATAGGCCTCACATCCCCCCTGCATCAACCTCAGGGCACTCAAGAAGAAAATTATCCGAGCTGGCACTGCCTGACTAATTCCTCTGAGCACTACTCTAGGTTGACCAGGAGACTCTAGGATAACCTCCTTGGGGTAGCATTCCATGACGGCCCTATGTGCAGTAAGTCAGTCTATCCCCAAAATCACATCTATCTCTCTCAACGGTAACACTATCAAGTATGCCCTCAACTCTGCCTGACCAATCACAATCGGACACCCCTTGCAGACCTCTCCTAAAGTAGTAGTGCTACCTAAAGGTGTACTCACCTCTAACCCATACTGTAACCTCTCCCTATCCCTATGCAATCTACATGCCAAATGCGGTGCGATGAATGAGTGTGTGGATCCTGGATCTAGCAGTGCAAATGCTTTAAAGCCAGAAATAAGAAGCGCACCTGCTACCACCTCTAAGGAATCCTGGGCCTCCTGCCTAGTCATGGCATAGACCTTGGCCTGGGACTGTGGTCGGCTGCCTTGCCCCTCAGTCCTCACAAAAGAGCCTTCAGCTCTACTTCGGCCTCTCCCTCGTCCCCTCTGTCCGGATCCACCCACCCTACTCTGCTGCACAGTAGTATTGCTTCTAGATCGTCCACTAACAGCAGACTGAGCTCCCAAGGTGGCGGGGCAATCCTTAACCCGGTGGTCCATCGAGCCGCATCTAAAGCAGGCTCCAGTCAGTCACCGACACTCCCACTGTGTCTCCTCTCACAATGCTCACACACTGGAAGAAGCTACCTTGAACCTCTTCCACTACCACTGCCAGTATGTAAAAATCTTCCTCTCTGCCCAAAACCAGACTGTCTAGATCCTCCCGGAGACCTGAAGGTCCTACATTGGCGCTTACTGAAACTCCTGCCAGAACTGCCCTAACTGTCACTCACTCTCTTCCCTCTGGAACCCATCTCAGTCTGTCTCTGTCTCATTAGTTGCTCCACTCGCACTGCAACAACCTTCAACTCAATAAAAGTGCCCATGTCTGATCGGGCTAACTGGGTACGGATCTCCGTATTGAGGCTATTCTCAAACCTCCGACACTTATCAGTCTCAGTAGGGATCATAAAAGTGGCATAATCCATCAGCTCATTAAATTTTACTTCATATTCTGCCACAGACATCCTTCCCTGTTTCAACTCCAGAAATTCCTGCATCTTCATATCTAGGTAGACTTTGGGCATGTAATTATCCCTGAAGGCCCTCAAAAAGTCATTCCATGTCAATAAGCAAGGCCTGGTGGTACTGCCCGGAACAGTCTTCCACCATTTATAAGCTGGCCCCTACAGAAGAGATACTGCATAATCGAACCTCTCATCAGGTTCACAGTCCATCTGGTCGAAGACTCTCTCAGTCCTCTCCAGCCATCCCTCAGCCTCAGCGGGGTCTATACTGCCATAGAAATCTACAGCCCCCTGCTTGCGAAGCAAGTCATATCTCCTCTCCCGTCTCACGGGAACTCTAGGAGGTAGCTCCTCAGATCGAGGCATAGAAGACTCTCTACTGGCTCCGACTGATCCTTGGTCAGCTGGTTGCTCAACCTGATCACC
>JANZLF010000009.1:19276076-19286991 GCA_026546835.1 Erythroxylum foetidum
TTAAATCCTAAGTTTTATGCTTGGATTTGGTTTTGAGATTAACCTAAAATCTCTACCTAATTACTTCCGCTGTGTCACATCTTTACTTATAATATCTTTATGTGATTTACTAACAAAATGGTGGAGTTCAATTTTGCATAATTTATGTCATAAAAAGGTGTGTTTGTCATGGAACATGGTGTTCATGGTATTTTATTACTACTTTAGATGAAAGGTGGCATCGTTTATCAATAATGATTATTGGTCATTATGTGGTTTCATTATTTCATTTTGAGTTGAAATTTGTTATGCTGAGACTATTGACAAGCAATGACAATATTTACCCTAAGCATAAATATGAAGAAACTTTATTAGCTGAGTATTAAAAAGGAATGGGCAAACACTTGGTGAGATTTGTTATTGGATATGTGAGTGAGATGACAGAGTGCTTTAAAGGAGTAAGGATCTTTTGAATTCTTTGCTCCTTTAAATTATGTTCCTGTGGTTAATAACCACATATTTTCTTGTTGGTTCTGCTTTTTAGTAAGAATTTTTTGATGTTTGGGGTTTTAGTCTAGGGATTTAAAGGGTCCTTCACTTCAAGGCCTAGGGTCTGTTTGGGTCTTACTTTTGACATTGAAATTGAAATTGAAATTTTGTGTCAATTTTGGAAAATGGAAATTACAATTGTTTTATTTAAAACTTGTCACAGACTGTCAAGTAATTTGATTAAAGTTGAATTTTTTTAAAATTTCAATTTAAATCTTACTTTTGATCAAAATTCTTAAAAAATCTACATTTGGAATCATTGTATTGTGTAATGAATTAGAATAGGAATAAGAACTGAAGTAGAAAGTTCCAACTTTAGTGTAGGGTAATCTAAATGCAACTTAAAAGTTGGTAGCAATTGTGGCATTATCACATGCAATGCGTGCATTGATCCTCTTTTACATTCTCGTTTTCTGTTCTCTGGTTGTTTAGTTTCTTTTAAGCTACCTATACAGCTATATAATCATTTCTGTCATAAATATGTGTCTCTATTGATTTGAAGCTCTGGAGGTGAATTGGGCATAGGTAATAGGATTTTAGTGGGTGCCTCAGTTTTTTCTGCTTAATTTTCAGAATTCTTGGCCATTATGATTCTTCTTTAATCAACTTTTATCTTGGTTAAATGTGCCTTTGATGCTTGCCTTTCTAAGATGGGAAAAAAAGCTTTTATGATATACTGGTCTCTGAAAATATCTGTAAGCAATTTTTTAATATTAAATGATCAACGTGATAATTTTTATTGTGAAGCATCTTAGCTATGTTTGCCATAATATGTATACCCTTTAGAAAATGGAGTATACCTTCTTTCACGCTTGACAGAAAGGTAATTATGCACCAAGTCTTTTGATCTTCTTGTTCTCTATCGGTAATCCTTTGACGTATTTACTTGAGGTTGCTCTCTGCTTGATGTTCGCCTCATTTAACTGGTATATGCAATCTATGTGATTGTTTTCCATATGGACACTGTGTGTAAGATCAAAGTTGGTGTATATATACACATTTTGCTCTGTATTGATGATATGTTTCTGTTCAGAGCTTTCTGCAATCCTGCTGATGTAGAAGAGTTCACTGAGGAGACGAAGCAATCTCTTCAATCAAAACGTCACGGTAAGGGTGCTGATTTTGTTCGTGCAGTGCGCGAGATCATTGATAGTTACGAGAAATCAAAGAAACAAGATCAAATTGATGATTTAAACCCCAGTGATGGAGTCAGCAATGCAAATGGTGGGATTTCAGAGGAATTATTATCTCAATTTGAGTTGAAGGATCAGAGTGAATCTTCAAGGACAATTATTGCTGGTCGACACGATCCTAGTCCTCTGACTTCAAATGCTCAAGATGCAGTGCAAGTCAGCTCTTTGCTTGAGGAGCCATTGGCTAGAGGTAACACTATGGACACTGGAAGACCTATCGTAACTACTTATATTTCAAGAAAAAGATCTGGAAACATACGATCTAGGAAATGTGTTGCAGAAAATAAGATAATAGCTCTTGAGAGGACCAGAAGTTCTTCACTTCTGGAATCCTGTAGATCTAATGATCCTAGCAAGTTCAATGGGAATGTGCTGACTGATATACTCCAAGGATCTTTGCGAAGGAACAAGCAGATCAGGAAATCACCAGATGTAGATTGCAATCATGTAGGTTCACCTGCATTTGTTTCAAGTGATAGCATGGAGGACAATGATTCTGATTCCTTAACTTTGAATGAGGAAAGTGCTGTGGACAGTAGTTGTAAACTTGGGCACTCTGAATCTCCTGTTGAGTGTTTGGAGGGAGATGCTGAATTGAGCAAAGGGCTTGATTTCCATATTAAGGCTGTTATTATAAAGAAGAAAAGGAAACCAAGTAGAAAACGACGGACTAATGAAGCAGGTGCTCCAATTGTCAAAGATGAAAAGGAAGCTGTTTTGGAGGCACATAACAGTATTCAAACTGGCCAGAATGCTTGTACAAATTTCAATGAAAGATGTGGTAAGGAGGAAGGAGATGAGCATTTACCACTTGTGAAACGAGCCAGAGTTAGAATGGGTAAGCCATCACCCTTGAAGGTAGAAAGAAGTGGCTTTTCTCAGGCGGAGGAAAAATACTCTAATGAATTTCCAGCTGACCAAATAGATATGCATAATAACATCAGTCAAGTAGTTGTTTCCAATCATTTTGAGCAGAATAGCCCTTCCAGAGATTCTTACATTGATTGTCCTCCTGATAGAGATTCATTTCAAGTGAAGAGAGTTTTACAGAAATTATCACCTCCAAAGGAATGCACTGAAAGTTTGGGAAATGGATCACGGCTTTTGAAAGTCCAGGAAAGCCAGTCCTTTGGTTGTTCAGCAGATGGTGAAGCTGTTTTACCTCCATCCAAACGTCTACACCGTGCCTTAGAAGCAATGTCAGCTAATGCAGCTGAAGAAGCTGAACCTTGTGCAGAAATATCAAAAACAAGGATGGAGATCAATTGTGATTCAATATCTACAACACAGAGCTCCCTTACAGTTATTGGAGTCAAAGAAGTCAATGGTTTGGAAGAGGGCATTGTAGGCTCTCTGGACTGTATGGCTTCTGTAGTGTGTTGTCATTCTGATATGGTCATAGAAGCAGATACTTGCAATCTATCTGTGGAAAACCCTAAAAGAAAAGAACCGTCCAGAGACATCTGCATGGAGGCTATGGCTGCAGATGATAGCAAAGATGATTCTACCATTTGTGTGGGTGTACAAACTGCAAGTCCAGTACACTTGAGACCTGATCATGATGGAGGGAAGGCTGTTTTGCATTCCAACCAACAATCACAACAACATTTAGTACTTGCAGAGCATGAGGACAATTCTGAAAATGTTGAGTTAAAAGATTTTAGACGTGAAAATTCTGCTAGAAGTTTCGAGGAATTGGAACAATGTGGGCCAATTCCGGTCCTTATGTCGCAGGCTTGTGAAGCTTCTAGAACACCTATAGGTTCTATGAATGTGCTTAAACACAGTGCTGGAGATACTACTTCTGAGTCATTTAGGTTTGCAATTGAAGATGGCATTCGAGTGAATGTCCTGTAAGTGTCTTTATCTCCTTGATTTGAATCTGGTTCATGAACCTATACTAGGATCATGGTTTTATGCTAAGCATCTTTAATATCTTCAATATTTGGTTATGTATCAATTGCTACCTGAACATAATGGATAATATATTTTAGGATTTGTCCGGAATAAGGTATAGAGTAATTTGTCCACTTTGGTTGCAAATTCAGGAAAGAAAAATAATGAGAAAATGTGTTGAGTGATTATTGTTCAGTGGAGAAGTTACAACCACAGTTTGTCAGAGGCTTCTTTTATAGTTCATAGTGTTTCTTTTCTTTTCTTTCTTTTTTTTTTTTGGTAATCAATCATGTTCTTTGCCAATTTCTTAGAGTTTGTTATTATTTTTTATCTAGGTGTGGGCTAGGAAAAGATGTGAAACCTGATCATTTGTCCAAGAGCCAAGTGTTGACTGTCCAGTTAAGTCCATTGCAAACTGATGAAATGGAATCTCCAAAACGGCAGTCTCCACCAACAACTTTATTGTGCCATGTCTCCACTGCTGAAAGTGCAAATTTTACTGAAAACAGTAGCCGTTCAAGTACCACTGGACAATTGCAACAGAAGAAACCTCTGTACAGTTCGGTTGGTGATGAAAACAAATTTGAAACGACAATGCCTCTACAGCCAAAATCTGTTGGCAAATCGTGCAACCCTACAGAAGCACATGTTGCTCTCTCATCCTTTGAGGGAATGCTTGGATCCTTGACAAGGACAAAGGAGAGTATTGCAAGGGCAACTCGCTTGGCGATTGACTGTGCAAAGTTTGGTATCTCTTCTAAGGTATAGTGCTTGCTTTTGTAATTTACTTCTCATCTTTTTATGTTAAGAGGTAGCAAGCTATGAACGGTGGAATTTTAGTTAGGATCTTATGGAATATTTTGAAGAGATTATGGAATAGATATGTGCTAGCAATAGTTCAGATTGTACTATTAAGAAGAAATAAGGTGGGCAGTACTTTTTTACAGCTTAAGAGATGCCACTTTTCTGTAGCACTACTTTTCTATTCTTTTAAACATATGGTCCTAAATTTTTTTTGATAATATTTTTCTCTTCCGAACTAGGTGGTGGAGATTCTAGCCCGTAGTTTGGAAACTGAATCAAACTTACACAAACGAGTGGATCTATTCTTCCTAGTTGATTCTATCACTCAATGCTCTCGTGGATTGAAGGGTAAATTGCATTCCTTGATATTTCCTTGATCCATGCAGTTGAATCAATTCACAAGAGGGTGAATCTACTTCTGGATTCCAATATTAAATGCTCTGATTGTTAACAAAATGGAATGCTTATGCTTATTTTAAATTTCTAGGTGATTTTGGTGGCATATATCCTTCAGCAATTCAAGCGGCACTACCACGCCTGCTTTCTGCTGCTGCTCCTGCTGGAAGTTATGCACACGAAAATCGGAGACAGTGTATGAAGGCAAGCGTTGCACACATGCCATTTTGCCTTTTATTCTTAAATTTCTATTTTGTCTTATGCCTTGCACTTTTTTCTTTATTTATTAGGTTTTGAGACTTTGGCTGGAAAGAAGGATTCTTCCAGAATCTGTCGTGCGCCACCATATGCGCGAACTGGATTCACTCAGTGACTTTTCTTCTGCTAGGCCCTACTCCCGCCGCTCAGCTAGAACAGAAAGGTCTTTAGATGATCCTGTTAGAGATATGGAGGGTATGCTTGTTGACGAATATGGAAGGTTTGAGTTTGTTGAAATCCTTGTTACTTTTGTGTTCAGAATTTTTCTTTGAACTTTTATACTGATATTCTTCTTATACTCTCAGCAATTCAAGTTTTCAGCTTCCAGGGTTTTGTATGCCTCGTATGCTCAAGGATGAAGACGAAGTAAGTGATTCTGATGGAGAGAGCTTTGAGCCAGTCACTCCAGAACATAAATGTGAGGCTTCAGAGGAACATGAGTCCATCCTTGCAGTGGAAAAACATAGACACATCTTGGAGGATGTTGATGGGGAGCTTGAAATGGAGGATGTGGCTCCTCCTAGTGAGATTGAAATCCATTCAACTGCTAACAAAGCCAGAGACTGTGCAGCACAGAACACACATCATCAGAATAAACTTTGTTTTACAGTGTCCCATGGACCGCCACTTCCACAGGATATTCCTCCTTCATCCCCACCATTGCCATTATCACCTCCTCCGCCTCCACCACCACTACCACCACCTCCTTCTATTCGTCCTTTATTTGTAAGGCATTATTTATTGTAATGCTTAGTATAAATATATATGATTAAATAATTTTTCCCAAATTTAGCAGTGTTATGCCTTAAAATATAAAAAGCCAATTGTTAGTAGTTCTGTTATTCTTTTCCACTTTCTGATTCTATTAAATGTGCAGGATGTGCAAGATGATTTGAGACAATTTGTGCCTCAGCAGTCAATTGCATCAAGGATCAATAAGTCGGTTCTCAATGGAGGAGACTATAATGCCCCAGAATGTAGAGATCAATTGAGGAACCAGGCTTGTGACTCAACAGCCTCTTGCACCTCATTTAGTGTACGATCAATTAGAGATGTTCAACACAGTGATGATCTTAGCTTCCGTCACAAGTCATATCCTCCAAGGCCACCACATCAGCCCCCCTCAAATCATTTCTCTTATGTTCCATCAGACCATCACATGAGGTGTCGAAGAGGAACCCCACCACCTTCCTACTCCCACAGATACAATGCTCCGCATAATACTGATGCTGGAAATCACTATAATAACCATGAGAGAATGTGGCGAACTCCGTATGAGATGAATGAGAACTGGAGATATCCTCCACCCCACTTTCATGGTAAGGTTCTTGCTTTAATTGTCTTTTGGGATTTAGAAGACATAATGCCGCATTCTGGTAGTTATTCTGGCATCCCAATATTCTGAGCTTATATTTAATTGCTTTAGGTCCACCCCAATATTCTGAGCTTATATTTAATTGCTATAGGTCAACGGTACCCAGAGGAAGCCAAATCATCTTATGGATCAGGTCCCTACGGTGGTCTCCCAAAGGAGCCTAGTAGATACCCACATCATGAGTGGGAATTTCCTTTCCGAGGAACACGTCACAGAAATGTTGCTTCCTTTAGACCAACTTGTGAAGGTGAAGTTGCAGTAGCAAATGCATTTCTGTCAAGTTTAAATTGAAATGCAGGATGTAAAAGAGTAGATTCATGCCTATGCTGTACTTGCAGGCTTTGTAACATATATGCTTCATGTACTGCTAATGATATTGGTCAATTTTCTTCTTTTGTTTCTGTGCTTCTTAGTTTGTAGTCAATTGGCTAGTATTAAAGGCTCAAATGTGGTTTGTGTTTCAGCTCCAGGAATTTGGGGGCCAAGATGAGCAAATATTAATGTGCTGCAGGCACTGGGTACGTTGTCTACACTCTCCTAAACTTTGAAATTTTATTGCAGAATTTGTAAGTATATGTTCCCCTTTTTTGGTTGCGGTCTGTTAGGGCGATCAATCTATTTGGTGATTTTTGCGGCTTGTTCAAAGGAGGGAAGAGTCCAAGCGTGTTGATATTCATTAACCTGAAGGAGCCTAACAGAACAAAGTTTTCAAATACGGCGCGGGTTATGGCACTCGTGTGAAAAAGGTGGATTGGGTTGTACATAAGCATTTTATTTATCAATTCAAAGCAAATGTAGAGGATGGCACCGCAATCGTCAGTTGTGGAGATTAGATTGCGAGAGGAGTAATTTTTTACTTTAGGCAGCAGTCATGTAATTGTCCCATTGTTCTCTCTTGCATAGTATGGTCTAAAGAAATCATACAACCCTTACAATTCCTTTGTCTTTGAGATACATTCCAAGTGTTTCTTTTAAGCTGTTCAGTGGTGGAACGCAGGACGTCATTGGCAAGCGTAGATATGATAGAATACAATAAAATAGAAACTTTGATTTATAGCTGAGGAGTAGGAATTACTTGAAGGTTACTTCAGTTTCTCTCTCTTTTTTATTTTGGAAACGAGGAGTGCAAAATTATATATTTTAACAGGCACTTGAAAATTGAAAGGAAAATAGGTTTAGATTAGATCTGCCAAGTTCTATCGTCACAAGGTTATGATGTTGCCGGTTAAGCTCCTAATGTCTAAGAAGAAGTGCTACTTTTTGCCATCCCTAATTGTATATAACATTTACTAGTAATTTTGCTTACCAGCCTCCTTTGTAACAGTAGTTGAAAGCATTTGGACTAAAGTAAATTATCAAGAAACATTATTTTTTTACTTTGATTTTAGAAACATAATCGTGTATGGGAGAAAAGTGAAATAAGATTCAAAATTAGTGTGGCAATGGTAAGTCAACAATTGAAAGATTACATTTGACTCGATGATAAGACATAAATGAGTTGGGTTAGTTTATATCATATATCTAAGACCCAATTACACAAGAAAAACAATAGAGAGGTCGATAAAGATTTTGTTTATCGTATCAAATCATGGTGGCTTAAATAAAGAAGTGTATCAGGAGTTTTATATGACAAGAAGATACCATTCAAGTTTAAAGGTAAATTTTTATCGTTTAACGATTATGTCAATTATTTTCTATGAAGCAGAGTGTTGCCCATCAAATAAGTGTATAGTTATAAGTTAATAGTGGCAGAGATAAGGATTAAGGATATCAATGGATCAGGTAGTGTCGGGCATGATCAGAGGCCCAAACTCGAGCTCGACTCAACCTAGCTAGGCCATTCTTTTATTTTTTAAAAAATTAAAAAAGGAAAAATGATGTCATTTTTTTTGCAAAATAACATCGTTTTCCTTATAATTATTTAGTCTGGGGTCGAACTAGGTCAGGTCGAGTCCGGACTTAAATACCATGCCTAATGAGGATGCTCGAGAAGAGATAAGATCAGAAATGTAATGATAAGAAACAAATTAAATGTGAATAATATTAATAAAAAACTTAAGAGAGATAAGACTTAGGTAGTTCGGACATGTTAAAAGAAGGTATCTTGATGCTCCAATGAGAAGATGTGAAAATATTGTACTTAGAGATTATAAGAAGGAAAAAGGAAGGCCTAAAAAGAATTAGGAGGAGGTGATCGAAAATGATTTAGCTTTTTTTTAATGAAAGGTAAATATATTGCATCAAAAATATGTATACGATCCTTAGGGCATAGCCTGACCAAAGTTTGTAATCATAACATCAATATCATCTATACATCCAAAATATCAAAAGGTAATTAGTTTCGTAGGGTACAACCTATACAAGATTTTTATCTTAGAAACTACATCAAAGCTTGTAACAGAAGCAAAATCTAACTGAATAGCATTCTTGGTCTTCAATACCGTATATATGGTACACATGAATGCCAGTTATGCAGTTTTGCTTCTAAGACGCGCTCCAATGTAATCTTTCTGAATCCACTTGATGGAATTAGATAACGTAGACATGGCTTATGCCAATCCCAGCCATCCCCGGATAACATTCCAAACTTCACTTATAAAAGAACACTTAAAGAACAAATGGTCAACATTTTTTGGTTCAACATTACAAAATTTGCAGGTTTTGTCTAACTCCAAGAATAGCAAGTTATCTTTTGTTGGCAGTCTATTTCAAAGACTAAGCCTTGCAACGAAGGAGTATTTTGGTGGTAAATATTTTTTTCCAGATAAATGATATCCATGGTCGTCTAGCGTACTTGACTCACAGTAGCTCATAAAGTTTCTGTGAAGATAGGGCTCCATTGATACATAATTTCTACATCCCACATACTACCTTCTTACGGCCACCCAACTTATCCACCAAAGTATTTCAGATCAGTACCAATCTCTTCAGTAGGGGTGAGTCTTGGGTGTGAGGTTCCTAATCTCATATTGATAAGCCCCTCGAGTATATTTCATGAATCCATCTCACCCACAAATAATCAACTTTAGCATGGATATTCTACAACACTTTAGATAAAAGCGTCGAATTCTATAATTTATAGTTTTTTAATCCCAATCCACCCTCCTGTCTTAGTACACAAATATTGTCCCATGCCACCCTAAAATGTTTACCACCCCATAAAAACAACCTACATATGGAGATTATCCTCTCAAGGATAATTATTGGAATGGGAAATGCCTGGAGCCAAAAGGATAGTACCCCTTAAATGACAGAATAAATCAATTCAATTCTACTTGCATATGAGAGAGTCTTACCATTCCATACATTGATATAAGCCTCTACGGATTCAATTAGTACTCAAACTGGGCCACCGAGACCTTCACTGGTGCTTAGGGACTCCCAAATATCTAACAAGTAACTCACCTATAGGATATTCTACCATCTACAAAATGTCTGCCTTATCTCTTCCATAAACTCCAGCTAAGTAAATACTGGATTTTGAAGAATTCACCCTCAGCCCTGCCACCTCTTTCAGTTCACTCAACACATCTACTAGTATACGGATATAAGTAAAATCAGCTCTAGAGAATAATATGAGATCGTCTGCAAATGCAAAATGAGTGATGTTAAGTTGTTGACATTTTGGGTGGAAGTGAAAAAGGGAGTTAGCGATTCTCTTTTTTAGCAATCTTAAAAGGTACTCCAAACAAAGCAGGAAATGTGTAGGTTGTTGGATCAGAAAATGAAAGCATGTCATATTTGGAGAACTGGTAGATTTCAAAACTTTTTAGAAATCTTATTTGCAGTGGAAACAATATATCCAAATCATCATGCCAATCTATACATGATATGGTATAAGGATAATAATAAACATAAGCAAGATGAAGAGTATTACTGAATCATTTGCTACAGCTTTAATTCCTTGCTGCGCTATCCTCTCCTTCTTCTTGTATCGAAAGCCTTTGCTTTTGAACCCTTTCCTTTGTCAATCTATCTTCTCCTTGTTGTTATATCCTCAACCAATTTGATTTACCTCTTGTTCTCCTAAGACAACTTGGTTAACAAAATCTTTTGGTGGGAAAGGAGAAGAAATATTTGGAGGAGATTTTTCTTAGAAGAAATGAGCCAAAAATGACACTCTTCTCATGCAAATTTTGGCTCACTCATGCATGAAAGGAGAGAGAGAGTTAAACCATGCAAGTACCCTTTCTTACACACTCAATTTCAATTATGCATGGAATGGAAGAAGAGAATAACATCCAATTCATTACTTCTTACTTAAATTCATTACTTCTTACTTTAATCGATCATAAAGTAGTCATTAAATGAGACTCTTCTCATTTATCTTTTTGATGATTATATGAAAAGACTATTAACCTAAACATGATCTACCAATTTCGGTTTTGGAAGATGGAAGAAGGAAGATAGTCCATCCAATGCACATCTTTCTTCTTTAATCCAATGAATGCTAATAGGTTATATG
>JANZLF010000009.1:19340453-19352210 GCA_026546835.1 Erythroxylum foetidum
TTTTGACCTATGCATTCCATGCATACAAGGCATGATCAGATAATAACAGTTGTGACCGGAGCAGCCACCGAGAGCTATAAGCTCAACGTTTATATTTGGGCCTCGAGCCCCACAGTGATTCAGAGCCTCGGGCTCAATGATTAATGCGCCCATATTGGGACAGTTTAGAGTCTCAGACTCAACGATTAATGCGCCCATATTGTCACATACTCGGTCACAACACCGTAATAAATGGAAAAAGGTGTCACATACTCGTGTCATATGCATTTGATTTAATCATTTGGATTGAGTGAAAGGCAAAGGCCTTATGCTTCTGTGGTACCAATCATATGGTATTTCTAAAAGTAGATTATGGAACAATTGTATTATGCTTGTGTGTTGTATGAAATCAATTGGTTATGAATGTCTAATCGAATGAAATGTATCAAATTGTCTGTACTTAAGTGAAATTGTGAAAGTTTCAGAAGGAGCAACTCCAACTATGGTCATTTCTCTTCTTGCTTCCTCTCTCACACCACCATAGCACTCTTCCTTGCACCTCCCTATATTTTTTTATGTTTATGTCTGATTGTTGCATCAAAATTCGTGCTTCACCCTCACAAAGTTAAGTAGAGAATCAGAATATAGTTGTCGTATTGTCCTAGCTAAAATCCTTCCGAGTTCCACTTTGAATGAGTGATGCTTCTACATGTTTGGAGTACTAATTTAGGTGTGACTTTTGAGCTGGGATTAGAATTAAAAAGGTAAGTAAAATATTAGTGTTTATGGAATGTTATAATAGAGAATTGATGATGATGAATTAGAATGAATTCCATATGATGTTAATGATTGATTGTGTTGGAATATGTGAGCTGTGTTGTTTTCATGGAACATTCTTCAGTATTTTCATTGTATCTTAAACTGTAGACATCCAAATACATTTCTCCCTGATTCAGATTAAATTAGATACATATCTCTACAACTTTCCTAAAGACGTCGAATATTAATTCTATCTCTAAGAATTTCAAAATCTGGTTGGAAATCGAGTTAGGAGTTTTGTTACAGTTTTAAAATAGTCTGAAATGTTTTGAGTATAACTTTCTATATACTGAATCAAATTGTATGATTTTGGTGCTATTAGAAACTAGAAACATATTGGAACAATTTTCTAGAAGAAAGTGTTACTGAAATACACAAATTTCCTTGTCATAATGATCGTGCAAAGTTATCTCGAAAGGGGGTGTTAGGATAAAAATGTTGAGGTGTGCTGGAATTTGATAACTGGAATGTTTTTATTGAACATGCTTCGGTATTTTAGATATATTTTGATCTTTATATTTACAAATGAAATGATTCTTCATTTAAATTGAACTAGAGATATTTGGCTACAAATGTTAAGAAGAAATTGAATTTGAATTTTGTCTTTAAGGGTCTTGAAATTGAGCTTGAAAGTAAGTCTTGGATTAGGCAGTAGCACTACTAGGGACAAAAATCAGGTCCTATGTTTATTGAAGAAATTGTATTGATGTAGGATGAATTAGACTGAGGTGTCTTTTTTAGCTATCTTAGCTTTAAATTGGTATTGTAATTTTTGGATACTGGAATTGAGAGATATGAGGTGTACAACTTGAATGCATAATCATGCATTAACCAAAATTTTAAATGTGCACAACCTATGGTATTTTAAGCATAAATCATAGAATAATGAACCAAATTGAATGATCTTGGTATCAATAGAGACTTAAGACATAGGAGAATAATTTGTTAGAAGGAAGTGTTACCAAATTCCTTCACTTTCCTGATGAAATTAATTGTGAAAAATGGATCCGAAAGTATACTTTTAAACAAATCTAAGTTGATCAATGGAATGTGGATATCCAAATGATTTATGTAACAAAATAAATGATAACAAACCCAGAATTTCATGAACATGCATTGTACATAGTTAGTGTACATGAATGTGCATTAATAAATACAATATTGTGTAATATTGTGATATGTGTATGTATCATATAAATAGAGTAGCACATTGAACGACAGCATCCAAACATTGCCAGGACTTCAAGGCAATAGCTATTTAGAGCACACTGTGACTAACCTAAGATGGTCTCACCATATTGTTTTGTACATTATTGAACTGTGTTGCAATCTTATTGAATTGTACTGAATTTTGTTGATTGTGTACTGGATTTCAGACAATATTTGTCTGAGGCATTTTGATGAATGAGAATGATATTGGAAGTGCTACTTGAATGTGAATGTGTTTGCCTAAATGACTTTCTGATTCTTAACTGAAAGGTTGAATGTCGAACCTAGTCCGATGAACACTGCTACTGTGATCGTTACTGTAATTGATACTGTGACTGATATACTGTTATATTACATGCAAATGAAAGTGATTGAATTAATGACTAAATTGTGTTACGCACTTCATTCCAATGAATGTCATATAAAGGAGTTGTGACTGATATGGCTACTGATACTTTTACTGTTACTGATATGAACTTTAAGCTCCCCCATATGTGGTTCTAGCCTATGGCTCACTGTGATTAATGAGTCACTGATTGACTAACTGAGCCCAATAATTTAGGATACTATAAAAGCACACAGTCACAACAAAATAAAAATGAATGTGAGTCTCATACATGTCGAATCTGCATATAATTTGAATTCATTGAATGATTTACAAAGTTCTGTGAATGTTGTTATATGCTTGAACTGTGTATCTAAGAAATGATTTATCTGTAATAGTATTTGATACTTGTTAAGTGGAGTTGAGCTATATGATTACATGCTATAATTGATCTTGCTTTATAACATGAGTGAACCATCGAGGATGGTTAATCTAATGAGTTTGCAAAAACTCATCAAAATTGCACTATTGCTTTTCAGGTTTAAGAGTGAGCCAACCTAGCTTCAAAAACTCCGTAGAAGCATATTTTGTGCAACTGTTATAGTTAGATTTGGCTCAGAGGTCGGTCAGCTGAGATTGAGAACTTAGCTATTCCTTTCATGTTTGTTATATTTGGTGTGTACTGAGTTGTTTAAGCTCATAGCATAATGTTGTAAAAAATAGATGGTATTGTGTTGTATGAAACAATGTAAATTAATGTGATAACATTTTGGGCTTAGAAAATGTGTGATTGATGGTTTAGTGTATGATGCCATGTTATGTACAGTGAAAGTGAGATAGTTAACATGTCATTTCTGACAGGCATGTACATGCGTATCTGATGGACACACGTGCATATGTCAGTTAGGAATGGGGTGTTACAACCATATTCGTACGCTCATTCAACATCTTCGTGATTACATTATATACCAACTTCAGGCAGGTTATTGTTCTAAAATCAGTCACTTTCGGCATTGTTTACTTTTTGGGGACGAGCTTGATGATAGTGTGATTTAGTTGTCTAAGCATTTGGCCATTGACAAAAAATTCACGCACTATTTCTAGTACATTTTATCCAATCCTGTCCCACTATTTCTTAAAGAAGGTGATTGTGTATCCATCTGGCTTTGGAGCCTTGTCATGACCAATATCAAACATAGCTCGTTTTTTCTCATCATTCGTGATTGGGGCAATTAGTGTTTCATTCATCTATTGATTTAACACTTCTCTATTCCTTACCACTTGTAGGTCTACTCTTTCCCGAGGGGATGAATTGCCAAGTAGCCCTTTATAGTAGCTTACTATACATTCTGTCACCTCTTCTATTGTAGTAGTTTCAGATCCACCTTTTTGGATGAGATGGAAAATTGCATTTAGCCTGCCTCTCTTCCAAGCCACTTCATGAAAATAACTAGTTCTTCTATCGACCTCTGTCAAGTGCTTGCATTTAGCTTATTTTTGATAGAATAACCTTTTTGCATCTTGCAAAAATACCACGTGCTTCCTTTTGTTATTCACCACAAGTTTCAATTCTTCATCTTCGGGTCTGCATAAGGAAGCTTGATATGCTTTTTGGAACTCCTCCTATGCCTTTCTAACTTTACTAGTAATGTGGACAAAGGCTGTATTGTTTAATGCTTTTAAGGGGGACTTAAGAGCCTTCAGCTTCGCACACAAAGTGTATTGCACAGTTCCATCTACTTCCATGTCCCAGATGTTGGCAACTATATGTTGAAAACATGGTTGGGTGATCCACATATTGAAAATTTTAATGGGTTTATTCCCTCAGACTTCCTGTTGGCTGAAGTCCACTATTACAAGACAATGATTCGAATCCACCATCATATGTTGAAAGTTAGCTGAATAATGTAGACCCTTAGCTCCCCATGCTGGATTGATTAATACCTTATCTAATTTAGCCCACAAGTTGTTTTTCTGCCAAGTGATGAACTCCCCCCTAAATGAAGCATCTTCCAATCCGAGAGTCACAGGAAACTCTTGTAAATCTTTCAACAAGTATGCAAATGAAGGTTTGCCACCAAGTCTTTCACTAGCTACACAAACACAATTGAAATCACTCGTTATCATAGATGGCATCATTGAATTCATAGTTGCCCTATGAACTTCTGCTATAATTCCCTTCTTTATGTTACACTATACAACCCATACACACAAGTCAATAGCAAATGCATCTTAATAGTTCGACATAGCACATTGCAGTAGGTAAATTGTTCATCCTGCTCTAACATATGGCAATAATAAAATGAGGGGGTATAGCATTTTGTCCCCTATGATAGAACCAAAATTATGGCTTAAGTCCCACCTTGAGAGTTTATTTTGCATCATAAAACCCAAACCATCAATAGTAAGTTTGGTTTCCAGAAAACACACAAAATTACGCTGATGCTGTCTAATAAGGTTGATAACATTGTGTTGTCTTGAGGCCTTGTATAGGCCTCAAACATTCCGACACAACATCTTCATTTTCTCATTAGGGAGGAGCCCTCCCTTCCTATTCTACTGTTTTCATCTGCATTACATTTATTACTCCCTTCACTACCCCCCTTTGGAAATCCTTGCCCCTTGTTTACTTCATTTGGTCTTTTGTTGGTAGTTATCACCACCTTGCCTTTGCTATTGTTTTTAGAGCTTTGCACCCTTTGGCATTCACTACTGCTAGCATATTTTGCCTCCCTCTGAGCCTGAGTATCTTTTTTCCCCTGTTTTCAATAAATTCCTCCCTATTTAAAGTAGAGTCATTGCTCCTTTTTGTTTATGTTTCTAGTCCAGTTGCCTTGTCTAGGCTTGTGTCTTTATTTATTCCCATGTAGCCTCTCGATTTATTAGGTTTCTTAAACTTTAACCCCTGAATAGCCTGATTCCTTAAACTACCATCCTCATTAGCTTCTCCTTTTTCCAGTGGATTGCCATCTTTCATGCCCCCTCCTTTGTAGTCTCCTTCTGCATATTCTTTTATGTTCTTCTAGTAGTTTTACATTCGAAGGGGTTATGCCCGAATTGCTTACAATAGCAGTAATAGCTAGGGAATGTCTCATAAATCACCATTTGGGTATAGCGACTATCCCCCAACATTTTAACATCAAAACTAATCACAGGTTTCTTTGACGCATCCACTTCAACTAGTATTCTAGTATAACCAATTATGGATTTCTTACTTGTAATCTTATTCGTGTAAATAGGTTTGTCAACTTGGGACCCTAGCTTGGATAACACTTTTTCATTCCACAATTTCAATGGAACATTTAAAAATTGTGTCCACAATGGGACTTCGATGAAATCTTGGTAATTGAAAGCAAAACCTTATGATAGTTTTTTCAACAACGTTTTCCCAAATAGAATATAAGGACCCCCTACTAAAACAGTTGTTCAGTCTTCATCTGCATCAAATTGGAAGACTATCTAGCCCTAGTCATGGGGCAGAATTTCGCAATGCACTTCCCATTTAGCAATTAAGCTTTCAAGTGCTTTTAGTCCTAGGAACCTCCCTATGAAACGTCCTATAAGGCAGTAGCCCCATTCCTGCTCAGTTGGTGTTATATCCTCAGCCTCCATTGTAACTTCATCCTTGACCCACATATATTCTAATTGCAACCCTTGTTTCAACTCACGGTTGTTTCTGAATAGGCTAGCAGAAGATGACTTGTTGTTTCTTCCTTCAATGTTTGCAAAATCTGAGTGTGACATTTTGTCGAACACGTTATGTGCTGGCTCTTCCTCATCCTCTAAATTTGATGTTTTTTTGTTTCATTTACCCTTCAGTATCCTCATCAGTTGTGGATACATCCTTATCCCCCAGCTCTTCAGTACACAACATCCCAAAAACTACATTATTATCTTTATTCAATTCCTTACCATCCCTGTTGTCGGAACCTAGCTTCTCTTAGCTTTCCTAGTGTTCCCTGTTTCCTTTCGTGTGTTCCTGAAGACTGAGACTAGCATGGGATTTTTCCCTAACAATTCCTTGTTGCCTTTCGTTTTGTCCCCCAATTCAGTTAAGTCCTGAAGCTTTGTTTATATCCTTACCACCTGCAGTTTTCTACTTGTTTGGCAGTTTCAACATTGGAAAGCTTCGTGTGCTCATCTCCTGCACCTCTCCTTCAGCATTGTCCCGAGTTTGCTTTGACTGCTCCCTAGTCCCCTCAGCTTGTAATCCTATTATACAGTCTACTGTGATATCCTGTCCCACGTTTGGAATTTTTTTCTTCTTTCCCATTCTCGAGGCTGAAGAAAATATCCCTAAAAAGTTGTGTCAACACTTTAATTGCTTAATGGAGTACTCTTATTCTAATCGAAATTCACTAATTTGTACAAGACTAATCAATAAATTATAGCATAATTCCTTTGAATTGTGGGCAATGCTTGGGAGAAAAAATTGCCCAAGGTGAGTCACTCACGTATGCCCATAGCTCTTTCCTTATTCTACTTGTTGGATCCCGCTTCCAGAGCCCAACATTCGGAGTTATAAAACGTGAGCAAACCCATACAGATTTTGTGAAATCTCTAACTGGAATTACAATTTGACTTCTTTAGAAAATTTGTTCTTCATTGTCTTAAGTTTCTAATGATACCAAAATCATTCAATTTGGTACAGAAATCTGAAAGTTAAGGCCCAAATATTTTTAGACTGTTATTAAACTAAAACATCATACTATACCCAACTTCCAACCAGAAATTAAAAGTCTTATATACTGAATTAAAATTCAATTCCTTCAGATAATTTGTAGCTCTATGTCTCTAGTTTGTTTAGAAATAAGAATTATCTCATTTTGAGGTTGGATGATGCAGTTATGGTTAAAAGAATCAAATATAGTTTTATCCTCAATCATATTAACCTACTGTGGGACAATTAGCATATCTTTCATTATAGATATTGGATTAATATCATATTAGAAAGATTTTGAAGAGGACTTCTAGATATACAATTTTCATGAAGACATTGAAGAGAGATTTTATCATATAGAGGGTCAAAATTGAACCAGATGAAGGTCAGATGAAAGGCTTCAGTCAAAGACCTATTTTGGGACAATTGGCATAACTTTCACTAGAGATATCAAATTAAAGTTATCTTACGATGGTTTCGAAGCAGACTCTAGATCTATAACTTTCACAAAGAACTTAAAGAGAGATATTGTCATCTAGAAGGTCAAAATTGAACCAGACGAAGGTCAGATGAAAGGCTTCAGTCTAAGACCTATCTTGGGACAATTGGGATAACTTTCACTAAAGATATCGAATTAATGTTGTCTTAAAACGGTTTCGAAGAAGACTTTTAGATATACAACTTTTATAAAGACACTAAAGAGAGATATCATCATCTAAAGGGTAAAAACTAAACCATACAAAGGGTCAGACGAAACAAGATGAAGGTCAAACGAAAGGCTTCAGTCTAAGACCTATTTTGGGACAATTGGCATAACTTTCACTAAAGATATCATATTGAAGTCATTTTTGGACGGTATCGAAGAGGACTTCTAGTTATACAACTTTTATGAGACATTGAATTGTGGTTTTGTCATCTAGAGAGTCAAAACTGAACCAAACGAAGGTCAGACAAAACTAGACTAAGGTCAGACAAAAGACTTCAATCTAAGACTGGACCAGACGATAGGCTTCAGTCTGAGACTAAGCTAGATGATAGGCTTCAGTCTAAGAATGAACCAGACTCTCCAAAATGTCTCCAACTTGTAATGGTCATAACTCTCAACTCCAATGTCTGAAATTTACATACTTTATATCGTTGGAAAGTTAAAAGGATGAGCTACAACTTTTAAGAAGACAATTTTGTGCAATTCAGCTTAGATTAATCCAGTTTTTCACCTGAATTCAGTACACAACTTCTACACCTATAAAAGACTTGAAATATGAAATGTACAACTATAAAAGAAATATGCACATACACGTTGGAAACTTTTTCAATTCTTAACTCATTTCTAAATCAAAATGAAGTTCATATATAGCTTTAATTATATATCAACATTACATCAAGGATCTAACACAAGATACAAAGTACATTGGAAGCTCAATGTTTGATATGTTTATAAAGCTATCCAAAAATGATCGAACTAACTTACTTACAAAGGTTTCTAATATCTTGTAGTTTCCTATGCCTTGCAAGGATTACACAGCTCAGTGGCTAATATATTTATAACCATTGGCAATTGACCACAAATTCAAGCATATGTACATGTATATCTAGTAGTTCGAGCATTCTTATTCTATTCTAGCAATTTAAGCATTTAATCAATTTAGCTTAAACTCATAACACACAGCATAGACTTCAACCATTAAACCTAACACTCAATTATGCACTATACTCGACAATTTAAAGATGCAATGCATAAACAAATGGCTTGAGAGTTTCGTTGAATGAAATGAAGGTGTTAAGTCAAAATGACTTTACGATTAATAATTTTGATGAAGGCCAAATAATAATGTAGATAGAAAATGAGATGATAGAAAATGAGATGGAAGAAAATGATACACAAAAATGACACAAAAGTGGAAAGCAAAATGAGACGAAAGAAATGAGACACAAAAATGAGACGGAAGAAAATGAGACGGAAGAATATGAGATGGAAGCGAAAGCAAAATATGAGACGAAAACAAAATGAGACGAAGTAAAATAACATGATCTAGAAGAAAATGAGACGAAAGAATCAAAGACGAAGACTCGATACCACATCGGATGATAAATCAGTTTGAGTTAGTTACAGAACTCAACTGAATAATTGTTTCTTTAAACATAAATAAATAAGAAGAAAGAGGAGGTTATCAAGAAGAAGTTGAAGACGAAGGCTATAAATACGTAGAAGACTGAAAAAGTTATTGATTTTCAAGAAAGGCTTGAGATTCAAAAGCTAGAAATCTTACTCATTGTACTAAACTTAGAGCTACCATTGTCTGTAACAAAGCTCGAAACATCTTTTAGTAGAAGGAAAAAAGGTTGATAGCCTGAAGAGGCTAAGTCGTCTAAAAAGAATACTTGTTGTAAGAGGTTTGAAGAGGCTCGGTGAAAAGAATATTTATATTTTTTGAGAAGTATAACAAAATCTTAGAAAGAATTTTGAAGACTAGACGTTGCCCATGATTTGGGGTAAACCAGTATAAAACTGTTGTGTCGATTCTTGCTCTCAACTCTCAACTTTAAATTTTTATACTTCATAATACTGTTTTTCAATCATTTGAGAAAGCAAGTTTTGTTTTAAAAGAGGTTTGTTTAAAAAGGGGATTGTATTAAAAAAGTATACACAATTCAACCCCCCTTCTTGTGCATTTTGTATATTGAATATTAAGTCTATACTAACGTGTGATTCACTTCAATTGGTATCAGAGCTTGGTGTGCAAGAACCACCGTAATAAAGTATGGATAAAGATTCATCGCAGAGTCACACATATATTGAATATTAAGTCTATACTAACGTGTGATTCACTTCAATTGGTATCAGAGCTTGGTGTGCCAGAACCACCGTAATAAAGTATGGATAAAGATTCATGGCAAAGTCACACATATCTAAAGCTGAAGGTGCCTCCGTCACTAGACCTCATGCGTTCAATGGAGAAGACTACCATTACTAGAAAGACAAGATGCAACTCTTCATTGAATCTACTCATATCGACCTTTGGGAGATAATAGAAAATGGACCGTATACAACGGTAGATGAAGAAGGAAATGTTATTCCACGAATTAGATGGTCTGTAGAATAAAAAACGAGATTCCAGCTAAATTTGAAGGCCAAGTTCTTTCTAAGTCGTGCCCTAAGCAGAAGTGAGTACGATAAAGTTCACGAATGTGACACTGCGAAGGAGATATAGGATATGTTATCCATCGCACACGAAGGCACAAACCAAGTAAAGGAATCCAAGATAAGCATTCTTGTACAACAGTATGAGCTGTTCAAAATGAAGGACGAAGAGTCTATCGATCAGATGTTTGGAAGATTTCACGTCAATGGACTTAAAGCTCTTGATAGAACTTACAACAATCAAGATCACGTTAGAAAGATCCTAAGAATTTTATCGAAGAGATGGAGATCAAAAGTCACAGCTGTATAAGAAGCCAAGGATTTAAGCGTATTGAAGCTTGATGAATTGCTTGGATCTCTGAAGATACATGAAGTTGAACTCGATGCACAAGATAAGCCTAGATTGGACAAATCTATTGCATTGAAGGCCGGACAGAAGAATCACAAGAATCAAAGGATGAGTAGCTCATTATCGAAAGTTTTGAAGATTGAGGAAGTAAAAAATGATGATTCCAGTGAGTCAGATCATAGTACAAACGAAGAAGATGATGAACTGTCCTTTATCTCAAGGAAGATCAGACGCATGTGAAAAAAAAGACTAAAGGAAACAAAGAGTCCTACTTCAAAAAGAATAGCAAAGATGAAGAGAAGAATGAGAAAACATCTGTCATATGTTATAAATGCAATAAACTAGAACATTATAACTCCGAATGTCCATTGTTAAAAAGAAAGCCAAAGAAGAGTAGAGAAGCCAAGAAAAGCATGATGGCAACCTGGGAAGATCTAGATTCATATAAATCAGATACTAACTCAGAGGCATCAGTGCAAGCAAATATTTGCCTGGTAGTCGAAGGAGAAAGTGATGAGGAGGTAACCTCAAAATTTAGTGAATTACAAGATGCATGCTCAGAGTTATTAGAAGATTCTCATGCAATTCTAAAGCATTTTAAATTGCTTAAGAAAAATAACATAGAAAACTTGAAAAACACACAAGTGTTAGAAAAGGAAAATGTTTGCTTAAAGGAACAGGTAGATGAGATGAAGAAAAAGGTAGTTGTAGATAGATTTGAAGAGATCAATAAATTAAAACATAGAATAAACAGTCTGTCAGCTGATCTATCAACATTTACGGAGAGTACTAGAAAAATGAATGATATGCTATGGAAATACATACACCCTAATGATAAAACTGGATTATGGTTTATTAAAAACTATACTCAGCATAAGAAGAATTCTGCTTCCTTTAGGAAGAAATTTCATTAGCCTCATCGTCATCAGAAATGGCATCAGTTACATCATCATCATACTATGAATTATGTTAGAACTAACCCTAAAGGACCTAAAAAAATTTGGGTACCTAAGAGACAAATAATATCACCTGTAGATATCCTTCCTTGGAAAAAGCAACCAGCACCATTAGTACTTGGATAATGGATGCTCGCGACATATGACGGGAAGAAGGTCTATGTTCCTAGATCTTCAATATAAGAAGGAAGGATTGGTAACTTTTGGAGACAACCAGCAGGGCAAGATAATTGGAATCAACAAAATCAGTAAAGATTCCTTTGCATGCATTGATAATGTGCTACTAGTTGATGGTTTAAAACACAATTTGATTAGTGT
>JANZLF010000009.1:19363049-19379809 GCA_026546835.1 Erythroxylum foetidum
AAGCCTATTCCTCTTTGGTGTGACAGTAAGGCTGCCATTCATATTGCATCTAATCCTGTTTTTCATGAACGAACTAAGCATTTGGATATTGATTGTCACCTAGTTCGCAATCAATTCAAGGCAGAGTTTATTTCTCCAGCTCATGTTTCTTCCCATGCTCAGCCCGCTGATGTGTTTACTAAATCTCTGCCCCTTCCAGCTTTTCGTAGACTTCATTCCAAGTTGGCTCTTTGTGATTTCCACCAAGTTCCACCTTGAAGAGGGGATGTTACGATATAACTAGTTACACTTTAATTGTTTATTTATTTTTTAGCCTTTAGTGTTGCCAGTTGTCATAAGCACGCTTGGTGCTCTGTTTTATGTGTATATACTCTTTCGTAACTTCTGGAAGATATAGAGTGAAAAGTAAATCTTTCATAGCCTTCTGTATCTTCTTCTTCTTCTTTCTTCGGTGATTCTCCAGGTTTGTTGTTGTAAATTAGCTTGTGTTTTTTTGTTGTTGTATAATTAAGTATACGAAGTTCCAGTTTGAATTCAAGTTTCCTGTGGATTAATAACATTTAAAATGATTCATCTTCTTGTTTTCCCGTGTTTCATTGTTGTTTTGGATGGGAATTGTTTGCAGTTGTCCGTTTCTCATATGGTTCCAAATTTAAGCATCGTTTGCAGCTGTGTTAAAATTTGTATACCAAAATAAACTGTCAATCGCTATAATATTGAACTTCACCAAAGAGCTACACTTTTTGAGTACTATCAGAACTATATCAGTATTCAGGATCATCCAGGTAACACAGGTCTAACATAGGTCTATGTTTTAGACTCTTGTAGGCTATCATTGTTATTGTTACGAAAATTTTCAGTCTTTGACCGGACAGAACTGCCAAGCATTCCAGGACATTGATACGAATACTGTACCAAAATTAGTATCGAATTTGATTGGTGTTGATATTGATTAATATCGACATTTATTTTGAATAATATTTTAAATTTATAAAATAATTTCTAACTTTTTAAAATTACAACATAATCTTTTAATATATTTTACTATATATTTTGTAATTTTATATCAATATTATTTCCAAAAATTAAATAATAAAATTTTAAAATAACAACAATTTATTTATTTTATTAACATCATTTTCGTTATGTTTAATACTTTTTATCAAAAAAATTATTGAATAATAATTAAATAACAATCATGTTAAACTATTTAATATTATAATTACACATAATGGGCCTCTTTCTTTAGTGACAAAACTTTTATAAATTTTATAATTTAAATTTAATAATTATTAAAATACTTAAAAAATTTTCTAAAAGGCACTCCGTGAATATTAATATTATGTTTCATCTTCTTTCCAAAGAAAAATGATAGGTTTTAATCTTTAATTTCTTATCAAAATGTTTTATAATGTTTTACTCAATTTTTTAATGTACAAATTTTAATTAATTTTAATTTATGTTATATTTTTTGACGATGAACAATCTACTAATTATAGTTAAAATTTCATTAACTTCAATTTACGTGATATTTTATTTTAATCTAAAGATCCGTTTCTTGTCAATGTCACAACTAAAGTAAACCTCCAACCCGTATATGCTTCCATCTAAGGTCAATAAAGCACGGTTAAAGGGACCAATTCGATGTATATTTATTGTAAAAATATACAATAAAGAGACATAAATTTAAAAGTTAATATATAAAAATTAAATAAAATAATATTTATAATATGAAAATTTTTATTTAAAAATATGTAATATTAAGATTAATTTTAAATTTTGAATAAAATTTTCTTACTTTTAAAATATACAATACGTTTTTTTTAATTAATAAATATTTCGTTGAACACCACGCACCTAGCTTTTAAAACCTGAAAAATATTCACAAATCAAAGAGTCTTAGTTTTCCACTTCTCACCAAAAATAGCAACCTTTTTAATTTTCTCCCATAACATACATTTCTCAAAAGACCAGGGCACCATCCAATACCCGGAATGGACTCTGTTTTTGGTGTTTGTATAATTGTGTCTGTTATGTATGAAGTTAGGTGTTTACGTGTGAATTCTGAATTTTTTTTACTTGTGTCTATGATGAGCTAAAGATAAGTTAGAATAGTTTTAGGTGATCTTTTAGATAAATTGGTGTACTCATTAACGTATAAAAAGAAAATTTACAGAAGTGAGAAGTGGAAAATGTGGAGTTTGGGTTTTGGATGTTTGATATCTAGAGTTATATTTTTGCATTGCCTTGAAGTTATAATGAGTGTAAGAAGTGTTTAAGTTGGGAATAACAAAGAGAGAAGGAGTATGAACAAAATTTCTGGAAAATTTTCAAAAAAACAATAGAGAGAGAATGAAAATGTGGCATTTTGGATTTGTAAATTCTGAAGTGTAAAGTTGATTATGATTGTATTTGGGCATGGAAATATTGAATAGATGAGTTTTGAAGTGAAGAAGTTTGAAAAGAAAAATGGAAGAAGAGTGAAGAAAATTTTTGTTGTTTTCGTTAAAGAAGAAAAATTGGGTTGGTGAAGAAGAGGATGAATAGTGTAGAGGATGAATAGTGTTTGACGATGGTGTTTGAAAAGTTTGAACTAGAGTCATTTTGTTGAACATCTCTCAATCTTTTGCCTATAACTCTTTCATACGAACTCCAAATAACTTGAAACTTAGATCAATGGATTCCTAAGATATTTTTCTTTCTCTCCATAAAAATCTAGATCTATCTGAATTAATTTGAAATTGATTGATAGCATAAAAATGTGGAAGTCTGCTGGATGTTATGAATTGGAAAATTTCCATGATCATGCTTCGGTTTTCAAATTACAACTTGAGATTTGGATTTTTGAATGAGTTTTTTTTAATTCATATTAAACTAGAGACATAATTCTACAATTTTTGTGAAGAGTTCGAATTTTAATTCTGTCTCTATGATTTTAAAAATTGGCATGTAAGTGAGTTGTAGCTTAAGCTGAAGCACTGTCAGGGACAGAAATTATGTCCTGTATTAATTGAAAAAACTGTATTGATATGGGCCGAATTAGGATGAGTTGTCTTCACCGAAGTTGTAGCTTTTTCTCTTATCTTTAAATTGGTATAAAGTTTGAAATTTTTGGATGTTTGATCTAAAATATATGAGTTGAACAATTAGAGGGTATGATCATATGCTAGCCAAAAGTTCAAATGTGCACAGTTTGAGGTATTTTGTGCCTAACTCATTGAATACTAAATCAAATTTGATGATCTTGAAGGTGTTAGAAACTTAAGACATTGTAGAAAAATTTTCCAAAGGGAATTATTGCCTAATTTTGTCATGTACTCTACTATATTAATTATGCAAAATAGACCTGAATTATATGGGTAGAAAATCCGAAGTGGCCAATTAAGTTATGTAACGGATTTCACATTGTTTTATTTTGGTCCAAATTATAAGTACCAAATGTTATTAATGAGGGCTTTGATATCTGATTGGTTTGATGATGAAAATTTCAATAAGATACCCAGAATTGTCATTGAACATGCATTGTGCATACTTTCTATATATTGATGTGCATAAAAGAACATTTGTATATTTTTTTTCAAAAATGTGATATTTGTGAATGTGTTATATAAGTTTTAGAGGAGCCAAGTGGAAGCCAGACAGACATTGCTAGACCATCTAGGCAATAGCATATTGGTGCGCTTTGTGAGTCAACCTAGATGATTTCCTAGGATTGATTTGATTTAAATTTAATTTAATTTATTACATTTCCAATATTATTAAACTGTTTGTGAGTTGATTCTGGATTCCGGACCTGAGGTTCGAGGAGTTTGATAGTTGGGCATATATTGGGAGTGTTTTTGACTTGATAAAAATTTTTGACATTTGAATCTTCATGAAAGTTGAATGCCGGACTTAGGTCCGATGATTGTGAAATTTTGCCTGAACATTTGTATAAGATTGTGATATACGAGATTTTCTGAAATTGTTGCATTTCATATAATGCATGCTCATATAAAGGTATTATGACTTGAGTTGCTAGTACGAAGCGCTTCCACGTAGAGCTTTGCTCCGTGATTTTCTGATTTTGTGCGTAGAGCTATGCTCCGTGATTCTGTTGACTGAGTCCTATGGGTTGATATTTGAATAAGTTTATGATAGGCACTCGGTCACAATAATAAGAAAGAATGAGAGTCTCATGCATATAATATTTAATGATTTGCAAAGCTGAAACAAATGATAAATTGTTATGATTATATGAAATATCATGTTGCGCGAATATTTGGCGTATATACATGATCTGAATGAATATATGTGAGATATGTGGTATGTGTTTGTAATCCAGTGAAATCATTAATGATGGTTCACTCATTGAGTTCGCAAAACTCATAAAAATTGCAACATAGTTTTTGAGCTACGAGACAGGAGACTTAGTTCTTAGGCAGGACTAAAGGACCCTTTGGATTTTGTTATGGATCAAAGGTCTATCAGCTGACTCCAGGAGTATCGTGTTTTGTATTTTGTTATATTTTTTTTAGAACCTTTATAAGGTCATGTAAATATTTATCTAAAGGAAATAGTGTTAACTTATGGGGAGTAGTGTATGAATGGTTTTAAAATTTAGTGATTCTCGATTATGTTAGATGATGCCATGTATAATTTGGTTTTGGTTTTGCTCTAACATGCCATTATCATAAGATATGCACTTAAATATGCTTGAATGTTTGGGTATGTATCATGTGGTAGTGGGATGTTGCAAATCTTATGACTCCTTATTTTGCGGATGAGATTAAATTAGCTGCATTTAGTATGAAACCTGATCAAGCCCCTAGTATTGAAGGCTTTAACCCTGCATTTTACCAGCATCATTGTGATATTGTTGGAACCTCGATCTGTACTGTTTCTATGCAATATCTGGCCTGGGATCCTTTCCTTCTGCGATGAACCATACTCTCCTGGTGCTTATTCCGAAAAAGATCATACCAGAAATAATGGGAGATCTCAAGCCTATAACATCATGTAATGTTGTCTACAAGATCATGAGCAAAGCTATCGCTAATCGATTATGACGGATCCTGTCGATGCTTATTTCTCCTTCTCAGTGTGCCTTCGTTCCTAATCGTAGCATCCAGGATAATAATATCATTGCCTTTGAACTCTTGCATTTTTTCTTGCATAAGAGGCGTGGGAGGCATGGTTATGTAGCACTGAAAATGGACATCTCCAATTCTTATGATCGGCTTGAGTGGAGTTACATCATGGCAATGCTTAATAAAAAGGGGTTCAATCCACACTGGATTCATCTTGTTTTGAATTGTATCTCGACAGTGAAGTATTGGGTTCTATACCAAGGCCAACACCTAGGTCCGATTATTCCATCCAGAGGCCGATGGTAGGGCGACCTCTCTCTCCCTTTTTATTCATTTTGTGTGTGGAGGGTTTATCCCAACTGATTCAATCTCGTGTGACTGTAGGGACTTGACAAGATTACTCTATAGTCCGTAGGACTCCCTCTATTGACCATCTATTTTTTTGCTGATGATAGTCTGTTTGTTTTTAAGGCGATTATTGGGGAGTCTACTGTGGTTAAAGATGTGATAGCAGTTTATGCTCAGGCATCAGGTCAACAGATCAATTTCAGGAAATCTTCTCTATGTTTCTCCAATAATGTTCCCCCTCTGATTTGCCATCAAATTTGCGGTGCTCTTGGGATAGAAGAGAAAGGAGACTTCGGTATCTACTTGGGCCTCCCCACTTGGGTGGGATTAAACAAGCGGGAGGTTTTCAACTTCATTAAAGATCGAGTTTGGAGGAAGCTAACCACATGGAATCGGAACAACTTATTTAGGGCGAGGAAAGAAATCCTGCTTAAGACCGTCTTGCTTACCTTACCAAATTATGTTATGAACCTTTTCTTGCTTCCCAAGACTCTGTGCATGGAACTTCAACGTATGATGTGTCATTTTTGGTGGGATACTGGAACACAACCTGGTTGAGGTATTAACTGGATGAGTTAGGAATGGATGTATCAACCGAATTTTTCGGTGGACTTGGCTTTAAACAACTCCGCGACTTTAACCTGTCCATGGTGGGAAACAAGCTTGGAAAATCTTTAAGGACTCTACTTCAGTTGTTGCGAGGGTTTTGAAAGCAAAATACTTTCCGCCTATTACTTTTCTTGCTTCGACTTTAGGCCATAACCCGAGTTTCATATGGCGAAGTTTTTGGGAGAGTAAGGACCTAATCAGGGAGGGTGCTTGTTTACAAGTTGGATCTGGCTCATCAATCTCTATCTGGGAGGACTCTTGGTTGCCCTCTATGGAGACTATGAGAATCACGACGGCATGCCCTATCGATACTGATTTGCTTTTAGTATCAGACCTCATAGCCAACCACCGCTGAAAATCCAATGTTATTTATCAGGCATTTGAACCTCCGAATGTTGCTGCCATATTATTAATCCCACTAGGTCGAACTGGTGGAGACGATGATTGGTTTTGGCGATTTGAACATAGAGGTTTGTTTATAGTTCGAAGTACTTACCAGCGTTTGCGTTTTATTCAACCACACTTGCAACTCCAAGCCCAGGTAGATATGTGGAGGAAAGTTTGGTCTATACATGTCCCACCTAAATGCCTTAATTTTATTTGGAGAGCTTTAAATGTTGCCATTCCTTGTGTCACCTTGCTCAAACGTCAACCTTCATGTGGAAGGCCTATGTCCCTTTTACCACTCTAGTGAGGAAGATGAATTTCATGTACTGGTTTATTGTGATTTTGCAAGGGCTTGTTAGTTGTCCTTCGCAATTGGGTTTCGGTTCAGCCAATGTATGAGGTTTCGTCACTGGTTTGCGAGCATGTTGAATGTGCTCCGTGGTTCTGACGTGCAGATTCTGGTGGTGACTTTATGGCTAATATGGGAAGCTCGAAATGCGTTGTTTTGGAACGACAAACGAATGACCCCGCTGCAGGTCGCTCGACGTGCGCTTAACTTCCTCAATAGTTGGCTACAAGTTAACTCCACCCCCGTTACTTCTGTTGTATCTTTCCCTCCAGAAAAATGGTCTAAACCCCCTCACAGTCTTCTAAAACTGAATGTTGATGGTGCACTTTTTGATGGTCTTTTTGTTGATTTGGGTATTATTGTGCGTAATTCCCTTGGCCCTTTCGTTAGCGCTATGCAGGTGGCTATTTCTAGTAACTTTGATGTTAAAACTGTCGAGGTTATGACCATTAGGGAAGCCTTGAGTTGGATTAAAGATGTCGGGTGGTCGCATGCTATTTTTGAGTCCGATGCCCAATCTTGTGTTCCGGCTATTCTTGAACCTACCTTTATGGATGATTCTACTTTCGGACTGCTAGTTTCGAATTGTAAATCCCTTCTCACTGAGTTTATAGATGTGTGATTAGTCTTTGTTAAAACAGTTTACGGATGGAATAGCTCATAGGCTTGTTAGAGTTGTCTCGACGGACATTTGATCCTAACGATCGCCTATGTGTATTTATGACTCTATTCGGCGTGATAGCCGATAGTTCTTACCATTTCTTGTCAAAAAAACAAAAGTGAATTATAAAAAATAATTATATATTTAATTTATATTTATTAGTAAAAAGGTATAATAAATACGTTTACGATACAGACAAGAATCCAACGTGCAAACAAGGTGTTCCTGAGACCAGCAAAATGGGGTCTGGTCCGTCTGTACCTGAGACATCTATCCATGAATTCACTGTTAAGGTTTGTTACTGTCTTTCCTTACATGATTATATACCTTTTTTTTCTTGGGGTTGAAAGTAGTTTCGTATACGTATTCCTCTGGCAGTAAATTGCGTCTGTATATGTCTGATACAAGCTTTGTAATGCTTTTTTTTTTTTCTGTCAGGATAGCAAAGGTCAGGATGTTGACCTCAGCATTTACAGAGGAAGGGTTCTTCTTATTGTTAATGTCGCCTCCAAATGGTTTTGCTTTTCGTCTTCTGCTTTTTTTTATTTCTTTTCGTTTTCTGGATATGATAACATAAGTTCTTCTAGAATGGAGAATTCTAATTTGTTACGCTTTTGGAACAGTGGGTTCACCGAAACAAATTATACCCAGTTGACAGAACTTTATTCAAGATACAGAGATAAAGGTATGTTTGTTTTTTTTTTCCTTGCCTGTTTCATCTTTTGATATTTTCCCTCCTCATTCAGTCTTTTTCTTCAATTTTGATATTCAATTCTGATTTTTCCCCCTAAAATAGATATATTCATTATACCTTTCTAATCTTGGGGTTGTTTTTGCATTTTTTATTTAGTGATTACATTTATGATTAAACGATCTGACATGAAGTTATGTTCTTGATTAAAATGAAGAAGCATCAAGATGATAATGATGCTGGGGTACTGTAAATCTGATATGGGAAAGAATCCAAGATCAGGACTTTCATATAAGTTGCGAACCATGTACTATGATCTGCTTTATTAATAGGATATCAGGTCCCTTTTGGTGCCAGAGACAGGATTTGTTGATAAAACTCGATACTATTTTAACCACTTTATTCCTACGATGCATAATTCTATGGCGTGCATGTCTTTTTTAATGCTGTCAACCAAGTTAACTGATGCTGGATAGTTTTACCTGATTAAAAAAACTCACTTCTGCTGCAAAAATCTCATACATTAGGATAAACGCATATTCGCCATTGTGTTTCTTTTAATTCTCTAGTTCGTGTGTTTGTTAATTGAGCATTCATGTGCTAATGGCTGCTATCAGGCCTTGAAATCTTGGCATTTCCATGCAACCAATTTTTGAATCAAGAACCTGGGACAAGCCTGGAGGCGCAGGGGTTTGCTTGTACAAGATTCAATGCTGAATATCCAGTTATGCAGAAGGTAACAGAGCTTTCTTGTTATATGGTTAGTTATTATCTTTTTCAATATTTGATCTGTTGATCTGATTGACTATGAACAATTTTATATGTTTGCCCATATGATTTTGATCATTTATGTTCACTTATATGATTGTTTTAATCAGTTTCGTTTGATTTCAATCCATGGCCTTTTATTCGAATTCCCACCAGATTCCATTGTGAAAAATTTATCTATCTCTTGTGAATAAATTTTTTTCTTGAAATTTTTTCTGGTAACTTAACAGTGAGTTGGTAATTTCTGCCACAACTTAAAACTGTTTAGATACTGGACAATAGGGTAGGACCATACATTTCAGAAAGTAACTACTGCATTTTATGGCCAGTTTAATGGCTAGCTGCATATTGCTAGAAACGAAAATGAAAGACAAAAAAGTCATTGCCCTATTCACATGTCCCGATTTTTGATTATTCATATATCCATTTGGGACCGTGTTATTGATAGTTAAATATTTGGTTGTTCCCAGCTGCCCTTGAAAGTTGATCTATTTTCTACATAAAGCTATTTCTTGTGATGTTCTTCTCAACCAACTGCCGTACTTTGTGGAGATGTTTATTGAAACCTGCTTGTATAATTTTACTTGTCTTGTCAACTTAGTTGGCTGTAGACTTGCTGATATATAGGTATCATATCAACATTTCAACAATGCTGTTTTTTCTTGTACTTCAGTTTTGGTTGAGATATCTTGTATTTGTTATTCAAGGTTGATTGTGCTTGATACGGAAAAACTTGACTTCAAGTTCCAAATGCTTTTGACGCTGAGATTAGGTAGTATGGTTATAGAGTTTCCAGTTATCGGCCAGTCCATGTTTCTTGTCTAACCAAATATATTTTGATTCTTAAATTTTTTCAACTGGCTTAGTTCTGGAGTATTCATTGATATGTATTTTTTCACTGCCTGAATTTTTCTGTGCTGAGATTAGATAGTGGTTCTGGTGTAGTTTGTTTTCCTTTAAGAATATATATATGCTATTTAAATGATGGGTTCCATTTCCTCTAGGCTCCTAGCAACATTGAACTTGCAGAATCAACCTGGTGGAACTTCTTTTTCTTATGCTTTAAACTGTCTTCTACGAACTTTAGCATCAGATTTATTTGGATTCTATTGTTTGAGACAATTAAAAGCTTCAAGAGTTTGTATTCTTTTTTCGAAGGCACAGGATGCATAACAGCTGAGGAAGAGAAAATATATTGGTTAAAGAATAAAATAAGAAAAATGTCGTTGAAGACCATCAGGATTTTGACTCAATAGTAATTCTAGTTCAAATTAAAATAGGTGCATAGGATGGACAATTTCCAGAGACATTTATAGTTTCTGATGCATAAGAAGAATCATTAGACAGTCATCTAGTTCATGATATTCATGCAACTCCTTTGTCTGTTATCATGCTTATGATACATTATCTAGCTGCACGGCATCTAAATCATCTAATCTTCGATGCTTATTTTTTCCAAAGGTACGCGTGAATGGAGCAAATGCGGCACCAGTCTATAAGTTTCTGAAGGCAAGTAGAAGTGGATCATTTGGTGCTAGGATAAAGTGGAATTTCACCAAGTTCTTAATCGACATGGATGGGCACGTTATAGGTCGCTATGGTCCAACTACTAATCCTATGTCCTTTGAGGTTTCTCTCCCTCTCTTATGTCTGTCCTTTTGCACAAGCATTCATGTCGTCCCTTGAATTCTCATTCTTGCATTGCTTCCTTCTTTATGGGCATAGGCTGATATCAAGAAAGCACTGGGAGAGCCATGAACGTGAGACCATTGAGGATATAAAGCCCATGGCCTAGCGTTTGTGCTTCATTACTGTATGCAAGGGCGGAGATACAGTGTCCCTAATGATGGCAGCTACACTCTCTCTTTACTTGTCGAAATGTTATCAAGTTCATTTATTTGATTCGAATATTCAAAGTTCAGGTTTTATATATTTATCCATTGAGAAATCAAATCTTGAAGCGCCTTATATAATGTTTACTCCCATTGTTCATAATACAATGTGCTTTTATCCCCACTCAGATTGGTTCTTAGCTCCCTCCGCCGAAGTGGATGTCTAAAGGATGGTTGTTTGTGCATAATTTTCATGGTTTGATATGCTGAATGCAGTTTTCAGTTATGGTGGCTATATATGTTTTGGAAGCAGATATTTGCATGGCCATGTTTACTGAAAGTAAATAGCAAGAACACTAAATATGGGAAGGCTGAGGCACTATTTTCCGAGTTTAGTACTTTTATATTAACCAGAGGAGAACTTGAGATTGTTAAAAGATGTTCTTGCATGAAACGGTTTTCCATTAAAAAAAAAAAGGACAATATACTAATTCAGACATGATCAACTGAGACGTTAAACTTGTCATGTTATTTTCTTCCCTGATTCTTTAAGCTGTGGAAACAAGTTCATCAGGGACGTTGAATCAAGTTATTGCCAATATTCTAGTCCACAATTTTCTGTCAACTTTGCAGAAGAATATCTGAATTGAACATGTAGAGAGTGACTGAGACCATTTAATTTTCAGATATTCATGGGCCAGGTTTCATTACATGTGTTGCTGATTTTCTTCATTTACTGCAGATTGTTGAGGCCCTTCTGTCCCCTCTGGATCTATCAAATGAGACCATAGGTAGTTTACAAGACCCCAAGCTATAATCCTTAATTCTTCATAAAACTTCATTAAACTTACATTACACGCATGAAAGATGAGAAGGAAAAGAAATCCTGAATTAAGGAGGTTGCAGAGAAACCTTAATCAACCATAGAAGTCTTTTCCTAAAGAATGTTGGCTTTCTTCATTAATCCAACAAGACATGATATCGGAATTCATGTTGCCGTCCATCTCCTTCACTTGCATGTTTTCTCCACCAACCACCATTAATAGCATACACACCTCGGATATTTCTTCCTTTTTTATTATACGAAATTTAAATGTATTCCTAACATATTGGATTCTTCTTTATGTGTCGTTTATAATACCTTTATTTTTGCATTGAAAGAAAAACTCTTAGCACTGACTTGAAACAGTTGGCATCAACTAATAGTGGGTATAAATTAAATAGAAAAAAAAAGTGAAAAGAAAATAGAACAGTTAGATAGCTGCACATAATGTTAACTGAAGGGGCTTATCGGATTGTCCTAATCCTAAATTTAGATAAGGTTGAGAGGCCTAGGCTGTCAGGCTTTTAGGAGTACAATAGGGTAATAGATAGCACGTGGGATGGACCCACAAGTAAGTCGATGTGTCACATTTTAATGCGTTTGTCCACCATTACCATGTCCTCTTAATACGCGTTTTCAGATATAATATGATTATCAATTTAACCTAATTTTTATTGGACAAAACAATTATAAACCTTAATCGATGAAGTTGTTAACTCGAAGTGATTACAATTTAAGCTGGTTACATCCATCCAATTAATGGTATTTAGGAAAGTGAAAAAGAAAGACCCAACTGTTGTTGGTGAAATAACTGCGTCACATCCCTGACCTGCCCCCCAAAAAATATTGGAGCAAGCCAAAGGCAAGAATGTTAGAAGTATACTTATACAATTATGAATAATTGTGGAAGGAAGGAGGTTCACTCACTGCCTCATAATCACCCGCAATTATAGAAGTGGGCCACCATCTTGTGATTGACTCTGACTGTCTCACGCCTTTTTCAGCTTTATGTTATTCCACATACAAATATTATTTTACAAATTATTAGAAAAAAGACTATACATACTTTTATTGTTGGAGTCTAGTAACAAAAAAACAGGGATCCTCTTCTCTTGGTTGGTTCAGTTGAGACGTCATTGCGGGGATAAGATACTCAATCTAATTTTATGATGTCTTATTATGTTCAGTAAATCTCAATTATTTATTTATGTAAGATCTATACGAAATTTAAATAAGTAAATGACTGAGATTTACTAGACACAATAAAATACCATAAAATTAAACAGAAAATCTGGACTCTCATTTTGGGCTACCTTCACCAAGTGCAATTTTTTGTGATTTGGCTATTGGCATATTACATTATTTGTCTATCAATCAAGTGCACAAACTATTGGTTTGCCACTTAAGTTTAAATAAATTACCTATACTAATTGCAGCTTCCAACTTAATTACCTATACATACTAATTGCATTCACTATGCTCCTTGCTTTTGGCAAGTCCGGCGATATTAGCTATGGCGTAACAATTTCCAACCGTAAACTTTCCGAAATCTTCAATTATTGGATTTCAAAAATATGATCTCTTAAATAATTATTGATATTCAACTTTATTTATTAATTTATTTTAAATAAATAATTTACAAATTCAAATTTTTTTTGAATTTTTTCTATACAGTGTACAGCCTGCAGCCTAATCTGATAATAATTTCTGCCAACTTTCTGATAGAAGCCGTTAGCGGCTAGTGTACCGTGTCTTCCCGAAGTCAAGCTGCCACTGATTAGGACACGATGGACATAAATAAGTAGGGTCATTTGCTCACTAATAATGAGAACCTAACCATCTCAAATGTGCAGTGGGCTTGTTCGGTCAATGGAGCTTCTATGTAGCAAGACATGATCATCAACTTCACCACTTTGGTCTCAGCAACATTTTTCATGTTTCTTTTCTGTCAGTCAAGATAATTAAATGGTCGTGGAATGTGGAGAAGGTATTGGTATGATGAGGGAAGAATATATATATGCAGTTTGTTTGATCTGAAAATCAATCAAATATTCTGTTGGTCTGAAGCAGCTGGAACATAGTTTAAATGCATTGCATGAATGAAGAAAGGTATATTATGTAATGCATGCGACACAGGGATGACCCTTTAGTGGCCAGAGTTGGATGACAAGTCCTCATCGAGTTGGTTTGGCAAAGCAGACAAGGTTATAGGTCTGCTTTGTCAACTTTGCATGAACAGTGTAGGAACTATGGCCCATTGTCCCAACCAGACGCCTACAGTTGCCACCCACCACAAATTATTTCCTTGCATATCTTCTCCTCCTCCTCCTATATAAACGCCCATTGTCCTCAAGGCTCTTCCAAGCCACAACTCATAACTTCTGGTACCCACACGTACTTTATAATTTTCCTGGACTCACTCCAATATGGCTGCACCCGCATTTCCTATTAGGAGCATAAAGCAGAGGTCGTGGCAGAGGTGTTCCAAGCATATTCGAGAGCAAAGAACCAGGCTTTACATCATATGGAGATGCACTGTTATTCTTCTCTGCTGGCATGATTAACATTACCTGCTCATTGACTTGATGTGTTAAGCAAGGGTCTGGAGCTGCTGGGGTTTGGTTTTGTTTCTAAAACTACAACAACCTAGCTCGCTTATTCACATCTGAGCTAATTTACGAGAATGGAAGCTCAGATTCTGCAAACTAGGAGTAGCTGTCTGTACACTGTACAGCAAATAAGGATTGCAGTTTCTCTAACACCGGAAAGTGAGAATTTTCCTTTTTTATTTTTTTTAGGGAAGTTAGTTAAGTGATCAGAAGCCGGAAGTCCCTGTTGATGCTTGATCAAATACATGTAATTACAGGACGAAAACTGAAGACTTTTGAACTCTTTTTAAGTACAGTTCTGCAAGAGGTTCTTAACTTTGTTTCAGCTTTCTGAGATTTGGTTTTTTAATTAACCACCTAGCTAGTAGCTAATGTTAAATAAGAAGAAAACCCTGCTAACCCCGTATTCCTCAGCCGCCGTTGAAAAGCGCACATAGGACTTTGATCAGTCCCCGATATTTATGGTCGGGATTTATCATTCAGCATCCTCGAACTTCTTGGCAAGATAAAAGATTCTGTAAGTATGTTGTGACATGGGTGTGGACAAAAAGTAGATGTCATCTGAAGTAAAAACTTGGTAGAGGCTGCCGGCAAAAAGCCTGTTTTAGTACTGTGAAATTTAAATGATATAATTAGATGCAAGCAATCTCTTGCGAAATTAGAGAATCTGTTCTTGTTCAGTGGGTTCCTATCATATACATATAGAGAGTAACTGGATGTAGTGTTGCAATGTGGTTTCCAATACAACCCCATTCATTTCTCACAAGGAAGTTATTAATGATTCAGAACTTGGAATGAAATAATTAACAATAATCCAAAAGGATTAGCCATTCCCAAACACACATCAATTTTGCCTTTTGACCCGTAAATTACAGCCAATAAGAAAATTTCCTCCTCCATGATTGGATTCATGTCCTTTGATTTGCTGCAAACTATCTTACTCATCAACGTGTACGTAAGGATTTACCTCTCTTCTTATCACTCACTTACACTTTCACTAAACTAAACAACATTGTAAACTCAAACTGGTAGTTACTGAAGGTAGCAAAGTGCTGTAGCAGCTTGAAGAGATCCTACCAAAACGAACTCATTAAAATGGGGTCCCTATCCAAGATGATGCTTGAACGGAAGCTATGAAGTCGAGCAACTTCTTTGACAAAGAGTTCTAGGGAACACTCATGGACCTTTACACAAATGTTGAAGTTGAGAAACGTAGTGCGCCCTTGGATCAAATACAAGCTCAAAAATGGAGAAGATGTATGGGTGTGGTTTGATAATTAGTCTGAGTACAGCCCTCTCTGTTTAAGGAATTAAATCTTCTATCTAATTCTTAGAGTTTGTCTCGATGCTTGAGTATCCTCACTAATGCTTGATGGGCAATAGAGTGGCAACTTTACATTATTTAACTCACTGATGGAATACCTCCCTCAGATCACTTAAGGGCTGATGAAGGACATTGTAATTTGGAAGCTAGATCCTACTGGAGTATTCACTAATAAGTCATGCTGTAAGGCACTACAGGCCGAGGGAGAAATTATACTCTGGTTAAACCTCTTATGGAAAAACTACTTGAACCCAAAAGCATCGATATTCAACTAGCTAGTTATCAAGAAAATGATCAAAACTAAAAAAAGATGGTTTGGATCTTTTAACCCTAAGTGTGTATTATGCAAAGAAACTGAAAAAGATAGAGAACATTTGTTGTTCCAATGCAAGTACTCCAAGGCTGTCTGGAGCATGATCTTACATTTACTAACAACTTTTGCTCTTCTTATGATTGGATTACAACTCTAAATTGGATTACATGTATTGCCCAGCAATAGATGCATGATGGAGTAATTTATAAAATTACTTTTACAATAACAACTATGGAAAGAAATAAATAGGAGGATTTACAAGAGTGAGGAAGTAAGCAAACATTAGCTTGCTAAGGAAATTATCAACTAGATTTAAGCCATAATAGTTACAAAATATGCTAAGTTGACCTTTTATACTGGCATTAGAAATAGATGGAACTTATAATTTGAAACTAAAAATAACTGCAAAATGTGTCTTTTTTAATTATATATTCCTATTGTTTTAATTTTGTGTACTATTTTTGTTGAACTTATTGTAATATTAGTGTAGCACCCCCTTACCATAGGGTATACACTGGGACGCCCGTAGGTCATTCCGATATATATCCTACGATAAGGGTGAACGACGAACAATCACTACTGTACCTCACATGGTATCAAATCATAAAGCATCAATACACAAAATCACTAATTTTTAAAACCATAAATTTTTTTTTCTCATTTCATATCATCAAAAGCAGTAATTGACATAACTGTCAGTTTTTCACTGTCTGTAGATTACTCCAAAAGAAATCTACTACAAAAAGCCTAACTAGGTCATCCCTCAAAAATGCCAGCTGACTGACCTATGAGCCATGACTTCTCTTGCCAACACGATCTACACCGCAGGAAAAGTCTCTCTGGAGCTAGGAGTCTACTCTCTCGGTCCTGAAAAATAATTTACAATTTTGGGTGAGTTTACGAACTCAGTGAGGAACCATCATCGATGGTTCACCCAATTCATGCAATATACAAACAGATCACATTTATTTCACAAT
>JANZLF010000009.1:19389477-19401752 GCA_026546835.1 Erythroxylum foetidum
GAAATAATTAAAATATAATAAAGATATATATAAACTAAAATGAATAAGATATAAACAAAAAAACTAAATTAAATAATTTACAACTTTACAATATGACAATGGATTATTTTGTAATTTTTAAAAAAATTCAAGGGCAATTTTATAAATTTACAAAATATTTTTGTATTATTGTAATATTTTAAATACTTTGTATTATTCTTAATTTTATAATTGTATGATGATAATTATCTTTATTTATATTAATTGTGGTTGTTATTTATATGTAAAATATTTAAAAATTATTGTTATTTCATATTAATTGTCATTATTATTTATTATTAAGAGTTTTAAAAGCATGGTTATATACCAATATAGACTATTTTGTAATTTTTAAAAATTTTAAAAACTATTTCATAAATTTAAAAAAAAATTAAAATGGTAGCCGATACTAAGTACAGGTAGACTTTTTTACACTCATCCTGTCAATTCGATCACGTCACAATTGAGGAATTCCACATTGCTGACCTTTGCAAGAGCCTTACTTATAGTCATTCCTGTGCTGATACGACCCTCTTCCCTCCTTCGTTCTTCCTTATTTTGATTTAACTGTTCAAATCCATCTCTCAACGCTGATTTCTCATATTTTCTTCTAGCCTTTGATAAAGTTTGGTGGACTGTATCTTTGATTCCCTCCACCGTTAAGCTATGATACAAACGATGCGCTCTTTCCTTCCTTCAGAAATTTATAAACTTCACCTCCAAGAACACACAAGAATTACATAAAAGACCAAAATTGTTATTATTCCAAAAGTTAGCTAGAGTCATTCAGTTCAGCCAATAACCGTCCCGGTAGCCGTTAGATACAATCAACCCCATCCAATCCAATTGAGCATCGCAGGTTTGCTAGTTCTCCAACGGTATGGGTTTTGTTTTCATCTTCTAACCCGCCCCAAGCGCCGTCGTTTCGCTCACGTAACAGTCCTTTACACTAAAAACATTTTCTGCTTAGATGTTTGACGTATCAGATTACAAGATTGAACATGGTTTCGGATTTCTGATTCGTGTACTACTGTTGAAAGTTCAAGTTGTTAAAGTTCACATTGGTCATATGATATTTTCTAAGGAAGCCAGACTCCGATTGGCTGGAAGTGTCATTTGACAGCAATCATCCTCCAAACTTCTTTGCCATTGCTCCGTCCTTATCTTGACCTCCCTGAAAGAACAGTCAGAGCATCAGATCAGACAACAAACACGTAACGCCAGCCCCTGTCTAGAAGACATTGGATTTTACAAGAGAACTCTGCGAGAGTTCTTCCGTTGTACAACTCTCCAACTACCATGGAGTTTCTGATGATACTGTACCAATGAAGCAATTAAGAAAGCAGGGGGAGTATAAATTTAACATATATTAAACTTTTGCTTACAATGATCTTGTGACCAGGCAATCGCCGAGCTGAAGGTCCTCGTGCCACAAAGGAAGCTGCAGCAGCAGCAGCCACCCGTATTCTGAGAATATCAAGGCACAATCCAGATTCACTATGTTACTGAAAAATTCCCTCAAAAATCAAAGCCTTTGATACCTTTTATGTACATCAACATAAACGTCAGTCTCGTCCACAATTTCCTCCTGCATAGGGAAAAAATTAGCATTAGCTAGTGAAGGAACGTAAACTGGGTGCTTTAGCTGTCAGAATCGTTACAGCACCACCAGAACAACTTGATAAAAGTAGAATACTTGACAATGGAAAGGAGGTGAACAGCAATTTTAGAAGTGAAAAGTACCTGCAGAAGTTCTTCAAAGACATCCTCAAGCGTAATTATGCCAATGACTTCTCCGTCCTCAATATCCTCCAGTGAACGTGGCAGGTCGTTTGCTGCAGCACCATCTAGTTCAGCTGTTTGCTTCTTTGCAATTGGCCATGGGGGTTTCTCAACTTCAATAACCACACTCTCCCATCTATTATCATTGTTACATAACAGGGGCATTTTCAATTCAGTATTCCTATTGGAAATTTTATCCATGTCCAGTTTCTTGTCTTCACCCGTAGCCAAAGGGTTCTTGCTCCTCTGTTTAACCTTTACCACTGCAGCCATGTGGCTGCTTCCCTTCTGAAACTCATTAAGAATATCATACAAAGGCATATCCGATGGAACCCTGTGATATCTAAGAATTAGGATTACAAATATTGCACTTAAAAGTAAAGCATATCAAGACAGGAAGAGAAATTAATGTTACACCTAGGAATCCTCCGGATGGAAACTGCACTAACTGGAGTCTCAGTCTCTGCCCGTATTGTGAGAAGACTTTTCACCTAAATCCCACGAAGAATAAGTATTAAAGGAGTAATTAGTTTCTGGGTTAGCTCTCTACTAGAATAAGAGACATATTTCAACCAAATGACACTTTGGTGATTTAGTTTGTAACAACCAATAGAAGCCCGATAATATTCTTTGGACCTCCAGAATAGACAGGGACACGGCTATGACCCCTTGCAAGAATCTTCCCGATTGCTTCCCTGCATCATATGAATGCAATGAACTTATAAACCAACTACTCATATCTAGGTACAACCTCAACATAAGCCACCTTAGACAGTCGAAAAATCTTTGGAGTCCACCGGGACTGGAAGGTGATGACTATCAAACTTCACATCCTACAACTCTGTGCTCAAACGAGCACCCTAAATCACAAGTGACCAATAATCAGATATCAATCTTTTTAGATATGTACTTTCCGAAACAAATAGAAAGGAAAACACATTAGTTCTCTTGCACTTAGTTGTTGTTCATTCCCTAGGAAAAAGCATGTATTCTTCCAGATTGATACCCAACCAACCTTGGCGTATAAATTGACAGAGCCATACTATTAGTTGGCCAGTACATTTGGAGGCTCTCAATGACAGCCAAAATAAATCCTGATCCTCACCAAGAAAATTCTACCTTGTAGATGCAAGGAAAAATGGAACATAGTTTCCATCAGGACAGTAGCTATTTATATACTAATTCTAGATAACCAAAAGGAATCAGGGTATAAAGAAACAATATTACAAATACTCACCAGTCCAATTTTGAATTAACATCTAAGGAAAACGTTGATTCAATAGGTGTCATAGCCTCCTCTGCAGTCTGCATATTACATAGACCTTGGGATCATGAATGTTTGACTTAAATTTCATATGTCTAGGGACAGAAGTAAGTGCGAGGAGACTGGTAAGCTGGATTAGTAGCCAGTAGGTCTAGAAATAGAAAATCATTTCACCTTCTAAATAAGCAGCCATATAGGTGTGTTGCACCAGGAAAGATAAATAATATAGAAGCTAATTATAGGCCAAAATCCATCCAGTAAGTCAGAGCCTATGTGGCTTCCCACAAAGCAAGGATAAGGTATTATATCTTATATCAACACTAAAGAAATCTTGCCTTAATCAAGAATATACACCAAAATTAAACATTATCTCCATATCTCTATGGATAATAAAAATATGATATTCCAAGTATGAAAAACTTGATAATACTAATATAGATGGATATTTCAAAATGGTAAGGTTCAGGAGGTACGAAGCCTCTAGAGTTCTCAATAAATAGTAAGAAATACCTTTTCAGTTAGATCTAGCGCACCACTGATAATTGTTGTCTCATCATGTGTGAGTTCACCACCCTTACCAGCCTAAATCCCATAGAAACTAGTTAAAAAGAAGACACCAAGGACTTGAATATAGAAAAAGATGAAAATGATAAGAGATCAACTAAATGTTAGAGATCAGTGACCTTTGAACAAATAAAACTGGCAGTGTTTTATTTGAACTGTCAGTTTCTGTACCTCTTGGCTGTGGAGAGAGACAAGGGCCTTAAGCTGAGCTCTTCTAAACAAAGGATCACCATGTCCAAGTACAGCATCCAGAAGCTGAAACCAAATTATAAGGGATAATGTTCTTGTGAGGAATAACTTTATCAGATAAATCAAGAACTATTTTGCAAAGAGAATATAGGTGCAGTTCTCTTGTTAATCAAAGCACAATGTGGCTTTAGAGGAAATTCTTCTTTCTAATTTACCTTTTAATGATATCCTAAAGAATCTACATGTTACTGATAAGTTTTTTCTCATTTACAGCCATCTAGAGACAATTAGCAAGGTTAGTTATATGTCCAACTTTCCCAAATTTTTATTCTTCTTTTTTCCCTACACAAGACTTGCACAAAGATGGTAATACAATAACGGTAAAGTAATAAAATACATTAAGTTAATGAACTGTACAATTTGAACTCCACTGACATACAGCGCAAGATCCTTCCTCATAATTGAGAAAGTATATGGACAGCTTTGCAACTATTCCATTTTCATGAGCACTATTATTAGCTATAAACCATAGATTAAGATAAATCCAAAGCACTAATGGAAACCACTACATGTTTCACAAGCACTGTTATTAGCTATAAACCATAGATTTAAGATCCAAAGCATTAACTGCAACCACTACTTGGTTACACCTATACTGCAGAAATTTTTTATCGGCAAGAAAGGTGGTATAAAAACACATACAGAAAGGTTTCAGGATGAATCTTGCTGCTGAATATTAAGGAATTTTACCTTTCCAATTGGATAAGCGATAGGATAGCAGACTATCATCAAAATACGAACTAACCAAGCAAAATTTGCGCCAACATAGAGTCCGTATCTTGAACATATGGCTTGTGGAATGATCTGAACAAACCATTTAGAAGGTCTTGGTGGATATTTAAATGTTAAGAAAAAGGAATCATACTGAACTTTAAAGATATCATGCCTCTCCAAAAGCTAGGACAAAAGTAACTGACAGCAAAATAGCAACAAAAGGATGAAATATCTTATCAAGGTATATGGGAAGGGCCTGCAAAATCAAAACAGAAGTATAGTAAGTAAAGAAATCTCCTTCTGTTTATTCTTTCATTTTACCATTTTAATTAAATTCACTGTCAACCTAGTAAAAAGTAAATTATCGTCTTAATTACCTCCATTGCACATGCATTACATAGAAGTAGAGTTACGAGAAGTTGGTGTTGCTTCTGAACTACAGGAAGGATCACAGCTGTAACGCAAAAGAACCAAGAAACTTCATTGCAGGGCTAAAGAAACTAACTTTAAACATCGCATCACAGATCCAATCTTCCATAATTCAGACCACCATTAAAAAACCATAAGAAGGATTCGATCAACGTGGTAAGTCTGACAAAAGACACCAACCCCCGAAAACATTTTCTCAAAAATAACAAGAATTTCAACAAATTCAAGAAGCTGAACGCAAAAGAAAGCGAGAGAAAAAAAAAAGGCACCAGCTTGTTTCTTCTCGGTGTAGGTCCCACTTCGCTGTAGAATTTCTAGCTCGACAAGACCCAAAGACATCAACCCCAACGTCAGACCAGACATAATTCCAGCGAAGAGTACCAGGAAACAAGAAACACCCGAGTACACAAACCACCAGAGGGTACCGAATTTCATGTCATCAGGCTCAAAGACGATGTCGTTGATGGAGTATATGGTCTTAGCAAAGGCTATAGCGTTAACCAACATCCTAGAACAGGAAGGATTAGAGTGAGAACCTGGAATTCAGGGGTGCTTACAACTCAGAAAACTTCAGCGGCTACTAGTTGTGAAGTGGGAGAGGTGAGGGGGAAAAGAAAATGACAAGCAAACGTTAAACAGGGAGGATTTATGAGCATAGGACAGCATAGCAGTGTACTGGTTGCGGTTTTGTTGTTATTGTTATAAAACATCTAATAATATACATAGGACACGGTCTCGTCGCATGGAGTCTTGCGGTCCTTCTTGGTAATGGTAAGTAAACAAAACTCTGCTTGCTTCTCCTCGGTACCGCATAAAATAAAATGCGATATTTTACTAATATTTCTTATTTTTTTTATGCAGTTAACCTTCATAATTCTCAACTTAACGCTCAAACGTTACTTCAGGCAAAAAAAGAAAATTATTTAAACAGAGTGTTGTATGTTATAGTTGAATTGCAGCCGTTGGATGAAAAACTTGGTGGACATTTCTTATAATCTTGTACAAACACATTATCCCTCCTATCTCTCCTAGCCTTTTGGGGTATATTTTAAAGTTTACGATCTAATGAAATGGAATGACAATTAATAGAACGATATAGAATAGAATAAAATGAGTTACTCTATTATTTGAAAATTTAAATAAAATAAGAGAGGGATTCCTTTGATCATTATTTGAAAGTGATACTAAAAATGAATAAAATATAATGACTTGCAATATTTTTTTTTTCAAAATTACCATTGTAATAAAATATGCATAGTTGTCATAAAACTATTTTAGTAACCTCAAAGTATTTTAAATTGTAGGATGCTCAGAATATAGTTTTCTTATTTTCCTATATAAGCAATCAACTTTTTTGTTCTTTTTCATTAACCCTCATCGCACTGTACTCTTCGTTAGGCATTTATTTATGTGTCTTGTTATGATTGATAATCATTCTTAACGTTGTAAATCTATTTTTACATTTCGCAGTGTATATTAATAATATATTTAAAATTTATGAACATTCACAATGCTAGCTTTATCAAGAACATTTAAGTTGTGTTTATTAATAACATATTTTAAATTTAAATTTTTGACGTAATGGTTAAAAATAAAACTCGTGTCTCACAAATACATGAAGTTCATTTGCTGCATACCCAAACATAAAAATAAAACCTTTTTTTTTACCTTATCACTACTAACGTAACTATTATTTATAGCATTGAGGTTAACAGTTCTATAAATTATAATATCCTCTAAGCAATATTATTTTTGAGGGTATTTTTGTCATTAAATTAGGGTTTGGAAGGCAAGCCATGTCATTCCATCCCTGACCCCCCAATTTGGGAGGTCACAAAATATTAGATTTTGGATGGCAAAGGATGACTTCCAAAGCCATTAATTGTCATTCCATCCTGTTTCAAAATAGTCTCTCAAACAATAGCTTTAGTCATTTGGGTCATTCTATTCTATTCCCTTCCATCTCTCCACCCACATCCAAACATACCCTTAGGTTTTGATTTTATTATTTGACAGTATCATTTTTTTTATTACCACATTTACATGTGAGTTTATTAAAAATAACCTTTCTATTATAAAAAAATATGACTGTGTATTATTAAATTTTTCTAGACTCTATTTTATTCCGACGCTTCAAACTAGATGTAGTGATGATAATGACTCGGTGGAATGGAATTTAATCCAATTAGACTTAAAAAATCATGAATTAATTTAAACTTTATATATGACAGGTTTAGGTTTAGGTTTAGTTTTACTTAAGTGTCTTATGAGTTGAAAATAGCAACACTAAACTTACTTCTCAAAAATTGAAAAAACAAATGAAGATTTTCATTTAGTAAGGCATGTCTTATGTTGAAACATTCATAATAATTTTTAGTGGAGAATATTTAAAATATTTGATTTAAGCAATAAATATTACTATTTGATTGACTGTTTGAAGTTGAACTCAAGTAATGTCTTCAAAATGTGAGTCAAAGCCGATGCAAACAGAAGTAGACCAAATAATTTGTTAGCCGACCACTGGCCACCAATTGACGTCAAACCAATTAATAATACCCACAAATAACATAGCGTCATCGCAGCCATCACAAAACACGTTCAGAGAGTGGCGACGTGATTCTTTAATAAACAAATTATGATACATAAAAGTTTGCGTTCATTAGAGATTTTTATGTATAATATACAATCTGACACATGAGTCGCATGTTAAGACTTATTTTTCTTTAAAGTACAAAGATGAAAATCTAGACCAGATGATGAGCATATTAGTGCGGTAGAAAGAAAGATACAACATGAAAAGTGAAAGTGTCTAAACTTGTGTTCATGCATGGAGAGAAACTGTGAAATTCATAGCTTGAAATATGTGCGTGTTTAAGTTCGTTTCATTGTTTACAAAGAAGTAATGACATAACAAACGTGTCCTGGGCTATGTTCATAACGGGTAATATTATCTATGGTTCTGTCGAATTTTGGTGGGGCTGGGCATTGCCACTTGGATCCATGAGATTGGTTGGTTCTAGTTCAAAGATTCCTGCAAAACAATAAAGGCACGCCGGGGGTTGATTTCCGGTAGACCCCTCCGACACTCAAGTTAGTGTTTTTGTGAGAGTTTTGGTGGCTAGTGAATAATGAAAAATAGGGTTCTTGAGAATTGTACCTTTTTTGATGAGGTAATAAATTTATATGGTAAATACCTGTAGGAATTAGGTCAACCCCAAGGGATGGGCCGATCGGCCCATGCGCCGTTCTGAGTCTGGGCCTGGGCCTAGCACGACCGACCCAACCATAAGCCCCCTACTCCTCGAGTCTGACCAAGGAGAAGGGTCGAAGGAGTACATATGGATCGTGCAGCTCATCTGTAGGGTAGCTCGTGATAGGCCCGATCGGTCGAACATCAATGCTTAATGCATGACAGCTCGTGATAGGCTTGATCGGTCGGACATCAATGCTTAGTGCATGAAGGCATTTGATTTAATCATTACTAACTGCACGTGTCCTCTGGCAGGTTTTCAAAATTTAAAACGAAACGTCTTTGTAACCGTTGTGCAGCTGTCACATACGTCCTTTCAACTGCTGCGCCGCTATGGGTAACTGATAACCCTAATTTGCACAGCTCAGATTTTACCGCGCGTCCAAGTTCCATCAATACGCCCGCTCAGTATCTTGATATAAATGCTCGGAATTGACACACTCCTTCACTTTCTGCGTGTTCGATTCTTCAATCTTTACTTCCTCTCTTCTTCATCTCCTTGTTTGTAGTCATCGAAATTTCCTTTTTCACCATCATCCAAATCCCCAATTTCAGTCTCTAAACTAGGTACGTCCTTCTTCCTTTCCTTATTCTGTAAGTTTGATTTTCAGTAACCATGTCGTCGATTAGCCCTAGAGATGAGCTTAGGCTTAGGAACGAATCTGGCTCCCCCTCTCCTTCGTCACCTCCTCACCAGCCTTTGCCACGGGCATCCCCAAGTTTTAGCGGGGAAGTAAGTATGATTCTGAGGAAGTCCCGTCAGGAACTGGCCGCCGAGAGAGCTCTACAAGTTGTTGGGTCGCTAGAGATAATGGCGGAAACGATGGAGGCTAAGGAAGCTGGCGAAAATGAAGCGTCGAAGTCAATGGGTGATGAGGAGATCGGAGCGAGTTCCCAAAAGGATGGGCAAATTGTTGAAAAGCCACCGAGCTATCCTTCGATGATGACCGAAAGGGAGTTGAATCGGTTGATTATTAAGAATAATATCCCTTCGTCTTGGGGACCTAGGCTGGCTGGCAAGAGCGAAAGGATTCATAGCAGTGGGGGCGACTACTTCGCTGTTTGTGACAGCTTTTTCTCGATCGGTGGAATGAAGCTTCTATACGCCCCGATCATCGATGAGGTATGGCAGGCCTACTAATTATGTTCAAGCCAGATTCCTCCAAATGGTTGGAGGTTCATTAACGGCCTGGCTTTGCTGTGCCATTATTTCAGGTGTCCACCATCAATCGGTGTCCTATGTCATTTTTTAAGAATGAACCAGAGCTCAAGTGTCGAGACTAGGATCCCTCATCACCTGTATAGGGATGCAAGGTATCGTCCTGCTGGAACAGCAGGATCAATCATAGCGTGGAAGACGAAGTACTTCTTTGTGAGACCCCCAGGTTCCACCTTTGAATCACGATCGTGGAGGTATCCCCTGACCGAGCAATGGAATGATATTGTCGATCTACACCTTTTTAGGGAGGAATGGGAAGTGATCGATAGGATCAAAGCGCTCGGTCGGTAATTTTTCTACCGTCTTATTTTGGGGTATCGTGGAGGGGCATCAGTCGATGCCTTTTTAATTGATCCCCCCCCTCCCCGAATTAGAGGGCTAGAAGAGGAAACTGCCCCTCCTGGTTAATTCCTCGTAGTTTTTCTATCTATTGTATTCACAAGTAGTAGTTTCGATTTCTAACCTGCTTCTATAATTGTGCAGCCATGGTGAAGGTCAAGGATTTCGTCGGTTCTTCCAGTCTCCCCAAATCCAAAAGGCAACCCAAAGGGCCTAGATCTTCTTCGAAGGTGAAGAAGCAAAGGAAAGAGGCAGAGGCCAGCGGAGACATCGCTCAGCCAATGGTGTTGGATCAGTCTATGGCATTGCTAGCCCTTCCGTCCACTGAGGACCGACCTAGCGTATCAACGTCATTGCCGGTCCAACCGGTGAGTGCGGACCGAGTGGATTCGGAGGAAGAGATGGAGCCTCAGATCAAAAAAAAAGACCGCTCAGAGTGCTGATCGATCGTCCTGTCAACTGAACAGAGGAGAGGGGAAAAAGCAGGTGCCCCGATTAGATAAGGGCAAAAGGAAAGAGCGAGCTTACAGCGGTGGAAAATGGGTGTCCACGATCAGTCTTGATAAGACTGCATTGCTTAGGGACATCAAAGTCGCTCTGCATGTTGCCCAGAAGGATGTCGCTCCTGAGGACGAGAAATTTTTGGATACGTTGAACAACAAAGAGCTGATGGTTAGTCTCGTCTGCAGTTGTGCTAGGGATTTGGCGTTCGCCTCTGCGATGCATCAGTGTCTCAATCAGCTCAATGAAGTAAACCTAACAATGGACCAGGAGGCTCATGATCTTCTTGAGCAAATTAATACTTTAAGAGCTGAACTTTCAGAGGCGAAGGAGGGGCAGGACGTATTACGAGCTCAATTCTCTTCACTGGAGGAGGAGAAGAGCGTTTTGGAGGAAGAGAAGAGCGTTTTGAGGGCTCAACTCGCTTCGAGGGAGGAGGAGAGGAGTAGTTGCAGCTCCGTATTGATGGCCTAAGGAAAAAGGTACCCGATGCCACCTCAAAGGTGAAAGTGGAGGAGGAGCTCCGTTCGAAAGCCCTCCATGACTGTCATGAGGTGGTGACAGATAAAATGAAGGCCGGGAAGAAACTGCTGGAGCCACAAGGCTCCGTCAAGGAGCAGAGGGTTGAAACGATCAAGCGATGGAAAGAGCGGTATTTACACAAGGAGTGTTTGGAATTTGCTTGCGACTTGGCTCTTTTCATCCTGAGGATCTGCTATAGTGTTTGCCTCCCTGACGGGTCAGATGGTCCTTCCTTAGAGGATTATGTCGAGCTGATGCTTCCCTCTGAGCTCGACCTTTCACTCAAGGAGATGAGAGAGATAGCCGAAAGGGAAAAAGAGGTATTGCCGGATGAAATGCTGGACCTAAGTTCAGATGAGGAAGAGGATGTCTCTCCATTGTCTCCTCCTGTCGATCCGGCTACTGGCCCTTCCTCTCCCCCAAAAGGGTCGAAATGATTTTTTCCCTTTTTAAAGCTCATCTGGTCAGGCTTGTGACTAGAACATTAATTCAAGGAAATAGAATTCTTTTATTTTTCTTCTTTATTTGTCGTGTTGAGATTGGACAATCTTTTCAAATAGCAGGTAGTGAACGAGTGCACTCGATGTGCGTCGATTGGTTGCAGGGTTAGAAAGAGTCATGATTGACCGAGATAAGAGAACTTAGCCGAGGGTTGGTGAGGCCGTGCGATCCAAGATTTTGGCTCTTGGCATCGCCTGGCTCCAAGATCCTATCTTGGCAACCTGGCCGAGCGATCCAAGATTTTGTCTCTTGGCATCGCCTGGTTCCAAGATCCTGTCTTAGCAACCTGGCTGAGCGATGTCGAGGCCGAGGGATCCAAGATTTTCTCTCTTGGCATCACCTAGTTCCAAGATCCTGTCTTGGAAACCTGTCTGAGCGATGTCGAGGCTGAGCAATCCAAGATTTTGTCTCCTAGCATCGCCTGGTTCCAAGATCCTGTCTTGGCAACCTGGCCGAGCGATGTCGAGGCCGAGCGATCCAAGATTTTGTCTCTTGGCATCTCCTGGTTCCAAGATCCTGTCTTGGCAACCTGGCCAAGTGATGTCGAGGCCGAGCGATCCAAGATTTTGTCTCTTGGCATCACCTGGTTCCAAGATGTTGTCTTGGCAACCTGGCCGAGCAATGTGGACGGCTATCAGTTGATAGAATTTTCTCCTCTTGCCCAATTTAGTGAGATTTTTCTTGCCAAGAAATTTGAAACCCTTTATTGACGATGACAAGGGCGTGGGCCATTAAAAAACCTGACTGGCAGGACCAGAAAAAAGGTACCCACAAGTTGCTTGTACAAGAGTATAAACAATAATAAACAAAGAAATAAGAACTAAAATAAAGCTTATCTATTGATAGAACTGTTAGTAGTGTGCCCTAGGCCAATGAACATTTGTGATTCATGTATTAACATTATGATTTGTTAATAATATATT
>JANZLF010000009.1:19489664-19504705 GCA_026546835.1 Erythroxylum foetidum
ATCTTATTAAAGTTGGGATTCGATAGGAAATGGGTGGAGCTCATCATGGTGTGTGTTACCACAGTTCGGTACTCGGTAGCTTTTAATGATTCTGAAATTGGATCTATTATTCCTAAGCGAAGTTTGAGACAGAGAGATCTGCTATCCCCGTATCTTTTCATCCTATGTGCTGAAGGATTATCAGCGTTGCTCCGAAAAATGAGGTTCGAGGGGATATACACGGAGCTAGAATTTGTACAGGTAGTTCTAGTGTCTCTCATCTCTTTTTTGCAGATGATAGTTTTCTTTTCTTTCGGGCAAATGCAAGGGAAGGGCAGAATGTTAAGAGGATGCTGGATATATATGAAACGGCGTCGGGACAAGCGATTAACTATCAAAAGTCAGTTATCATGTTTAGCTCTAACACCACACAAGCGGATAGGAATGTGGTGGAATCTATCTTGGGTGTAAGCACTCCTATTGATCATGGAAGATACTTGGGGCTCCCATCACTAATCGAGAGAAGGAAAAAACAGGTCTTTGCATTTATTAAAGATCGTCTTAGTAAGCGTATCATGAGCTGAAAGAATAAACTGTTATCCAGGCCGGGAAAAGAAGTGGTTATTAAGACTATTGCCCAAGCGTTGCCAACTTACTGCATGAGCGTTTTTCTTCTCCCTCGAGGAACTTGTGATGAATTCTTTCTGGTGGGGATCGGGTATGTCAAACAGGAAGAACATACATTGGGCAAGTTGGGATCGACTTTGTGAGCCAAAAAAATATGGGGGTATGGGTTTCCTGGATCTGAATTGTTTTAATCTAGCCATGCTAGGCAAACAGGCATGACGATTTATTGAATACCCAGACTCTCTTCCGAACAAAATCTTTAAAGCCAGATATTTTCCAAATAGTAGCTTTCTGGAAGCGACGGACCGAACCAATGTGAGTTTCATTTAGAGAAGTATTTATGCCGCAAAAGATATACTGGTTCATGGGGTGCGGTGGAGGCTTGGTGATGGGGCATCGATTAATGTTTTCAAGGATCCGTGGCTTAATGAGGATGATAATTTTTTCATCACATCCCCTACAATTCCATATTCGGATAACATGAAAGTGAAGGAGCTTTTTAATGAGTCGGGTCTGGAATGGGATGAGCAGCTACTTGAAGGCATGTTTACGCCTTATGATGTCGGACGAATTTCCAGAATTCCCATTGCAATTTCAAGACCACCTGATCAACTGATTTGGCATTGCAATAGGAATGGGTTGTATTCGATTAAGTCAGGCTATAAAATGGCGCTTAGATTGTTCAGGGATAATGCAAATTTTACTTTGGATAAACCTTGGAATCGGTTATGGAATTTGCCTATTCCCCCTAAGGTAAAGGACTTCACATGGCGATGTGGTCCGGAGTTTATTACATGCAAAGTCCGCCTGCTGAGGAAGAGTGTCATGCTCCAAACTGATTGTGATGTTTATGGCATTGAAGAAGACATGAATCATGTGTTATTCGAGTGTTCTAAAGCACAAGAGTGTTGGGCCATAGCGAATTTGCGTGTTCTGATACTGAGAAACGAGGCCATGTTGGTGTTTATATTAACAAACATGCCTACATCTCTTTCAGCTCGCGTGTTAACCATTTTATGGAGCATCTGGTATCACCGCAATCTACGTGTCTGGCAAGGTAAGATTGTCCCCTCCTATATAATAATCCAATTTGCCGATAATTTTTTGAAAGACTGGCAGGACGCCCGACGTTGTTTTGAGAGGGTTAGCGCAACAGATAGTGGCCCCAGTTCTTGTGTTTTAAATTGGAGTCAGCCACCGGAAGCCTTCATGAAATGTAATGTCGATGCGTCTATCTTTAAGGGACAGAATGCTACGGGATTTACTGCTGTACTTAGGGATGCAAGGGGCAGATTTATAGCTGCTCTCTCTGGGCATTATTCGTCTCTATTTGATCCAGTTATAGTCGAGTTAATGTCGATACGGGAAGCACTTTCATGGTTGAAGGATAAGCAAATCGATCATGTTATTGTGGAATCGGATTGCTTGCAAGCGATCCAAGCCATCACAACGTCTTCTTTAAGTTATTCAGAGATTGGGATGCTAGCGTTTGATTGTCACATGCTTACACGACAATTCCTTCATTTGTCCTTCCAATGGACGCGTAGGAGTGCCAATAAGGCGGCTCATGCTTTAGCGATGGTAGCCTTATTACATGCAGACTACCAACGTTGGGATACTAGTCCTGCTTGTTTACGGTCTATTATATTATTAGAGCAATCCGTTTGTACGATTGATAATAGGGAAAGGCTTATAGGAACTGGGTGTATGGGGTAAGCCTGTCGGCTTGGGTTAGTTTTTTAGCCTTTCTTTGTTTTCGATACTTTGTCTTTAGTAAAAAAAAAAGTTCCAAGTTATTGACCATACTCAAAACACTATCGTAATACAAGAACAAGTAATCCAATAAGACTCTATAGTTCAATTAATATTCTAAATCAATACTATACCAGACTAATCATGAAAATTAAACCCTAAAAACCTATAGTTGAAAAATGCTATTATTTTCTAGTTGAACCAAATAAATCACCATAAGCACACCTTCATCCACGTAAACAAATAATGACCAAAGGAGAAAATACTCCTAGCTTAAGTTGTTGTCTACTATGTTGTCATATCAAAGGAAGGAAAAAGAGAGCTTCTTGTTATCCTCTTGACTCACCAACTTTTCTCTATTTTTTTCCTTATGTATTTCGATGCCCTTCATATTCGTCTTTTATTCCTTGTATAAAAAAAATTGGATACATCAGACACATTCACTCACTAAAGTCTCTAGTAATCATGTCCCTCAATCTCACTTCACTAATTAAACATTCACATGGGTACATGGTTCCAACCACTCATACAGTCTATAGACACGACTGTGTCAAATCAATTCGTACATCATTATAGCAACTTATATAGTTACTCACACGATCGTGCCCAACAACAATATGGGCATGTCTAACCTCAACATAGGGGTGTCTTTTATACACAACTTCAATTCATTTTTTTATTGTCTTATTCTTGCCCAATTTTTGTTACTTTTGATCCATAAATGCAACTACAACCTCCAAATTTTAAATTTGGTGGTATTGATCAAGTAAATATTTATAAAATTGGATTAGACCCACAATAATATTCCCATCGAACCCATTTTGGAGGAAAAATAAAGCACCTCATTAATCACATTAAATCCATCCTAGCGAGCTTAACTACAAAGCTTAAGCTTACTTTTGAGAATTACTTTTGTTAACATTTTCATTAGTCACTTCTCAATCATAGATCGCTACCAATGAAACCCGACATTAATATGCTTAGTGCAAGAATAGTATGTGGAATTTTTGATCAAATTCATGACATTTTGATTGTCACAAAATACCACATATTCATTTTGTTTCATGTCCAATTTGCAAAAAAATCCGCACCAGCAAAGCACAAACTCAATCTGGAAGTACCCTCAAGTACCTAAGAATCCACTTCACTGCTTCCCATTGAACTTTTCCTGGATTAGATAAATACCTTCTTATTAAGCCAATAATATATGTGATTTTTGGCCTAGTGCACACCATGGATATATCAAAGAACAACAATAAAGGAATATGGAATAGAGGACATACTAACTTCCTCCTTTTCAGTGGTAAAACAAGCTTGCTTGCTCAACTTGAAATAAATTGCTATTGGTGCACTAACTAGCTTGACATGGTTCATATTGAACCTTTTAAGCTCTCGTTTAATATACTCTTCTTGTGACAACTACAATTTTTTGACCTTTTTATCATGAATAATTTCCATATCTAAAAATTATTTTACAAGACCTAAATCTTTCATATCAAAGGACTTAGAAAATTCGTCCTTTAACATATGAATCATGTTAACGTCTTGTTTCACTATTAACATATCATTAACATATAAGAGAAGGATAAGGAAGTTACCATTAGGAAACTTTCTGAGATATAAGCAACGATTAGTTGAAGTTCACTTATAACCATTACTAGTCATAAATGAGTCAAATTTCTAACACCATTATTTTTGTGCCTATTTCAGCTTTAAACCTTCTTGTTGCTTCGTATGTAATTCCTCTAGCAAGAAAACAATTTTCAAATCAAGTTGTTCAAGTTCAAGATTTAAACTGGTAGCTAAACCTAATACAATGTGAATGAAAATCATCTTAACCACTAGTAAAAATATCTCATTAAAGTGGTGAAAATATCTCATTAAAGTCGATACTCTTTTCTATTTACACCCCTTTACAATTAACACTGTCTTATGCTTCACAACTTATTACCATCTTTCTTGATCTTGAACTCCCATCGGTTTTTCAATGCCTTCTTACTTTGGGAAGCTTCCTAACTAGTAGGTCTCATTCTTTTTCAAAGAATGCATCTCCTCTTGCATTGCCTCGAGCCAAAAGTCATTGTCTTTATATGATTGCACTTCTTGAAAATTTTCTGGCTCCCTCTCTGCAGTGACTAAGAGATCTTCTAAACTTAGGTATTTTGTTAAAGGCCTTTTCTTTGTAGCTGACATTTGAAATTAGATATCTTTCAAGGTTGAGACATATTGCTCCCCCCAACTAATGATGCCCATGGATCTCATCTACATCATCTACAGGATGTTGATCATGTGGCTCATCGGTTGCACTTGATCATTATTATCATGGGTTGCTGGCTCATGCTCTTCACCCTCTTCACTTGTAAGTTGATTAGAAGAAGTAGAAATATGAGAAACATTTGTAGCACCGTCAAACAAACTATTAGAAGTAGTCTTACTATCTTTGACTAGATCTGCACCTATCTCATACTTATAGAGGACTATGTCGCTACACAAGGATTAATCTTTGAATTAAGTTTCAATCTCTACTTTTTTTGCCATATGTTTGAAAACTTTGCATTTAAACATTCTTTGAAGTGAATAAGAAGGATCATTCCTTGTTCACTCTCTCAGGAATATCAAGACCCAAAGGAACTGATGGAAATCAATTGGTCAAGTATAAATCAGTTCTAATCGACTTATCCTAAATAAACTTTGGTAGGTTGGACATTTTGATCATGCATTAGACCTTCTCCATAATGATTTTATTCATCCTTTTGGCAACACGATTGTGTTATAAGGTATCGGTTCTGTCTTTTTATGTCTTATGTCATGTCTTGCACTATAATGCTCAAACTCATTTGAGGTGTACTCAAACTCAATGTTCTCACTGTCTCCCTTTCCACCATGGCGTGAAATTTTTGAAAGATTTTTGTTTTCAACATATAAGCTCAAGTTTTACATGAAGCATCATTATTAAATGTAATAGAATATTTGTTACCTCCTATAGACTTCACCTCAATAGAATCACACGTATAGAATTGCACCAACTCTATCTTGACCTTCTTTTTGGTAGATCTTTTACGAAAAGAAACTTGATGTTGCTTTCTAAGTAATGATCATAGAGGTCGAGAGAGACTGTAGTGTTTAGAGGGATAGAGATTTATGGCTAGCAATTGTCACCTTTCTCACTAACATGTCTCAATCTATGATGCAATAACTTTGAAAAAGTGTTTTTTTTCAATTTCATGTAATTGACCAATGCACACCTTCAAATGTGTCTTGTAGAGGGTGCAATATAATTTATCATGAGCAACTATCATTGCTGTCTTAGACAACTTCTACTTACCATCCACAAATGTGTGTGGGTACCCTTTTTGGTCAGGTACATTTGCAAACAAAATTGAGGTGCAAGTAAAAAATGTGTCACACATCTCCTAAGATTAACATACACCCAACATCAGTTTAGACCCAGGTGTCATCTATGTCGGTGATACTAGTAGAACTTTGATTACCTGTCTTGAAATTCCTAAAGTCACCACTTATGTAATTGATGAAGTAATCCATTTTCATAACACATTGGTTGGAAGCCCCTATATCGCAAGCCACTCAAAATTTGAGTCACTAACATGAAGACAGTTATTGGTTACACAAATTAATGTCACCTCATCATTTGTGCTTGAAGCAATTTCTATCGTGTTTTTATCATCTCCATTTTTTTGGTGATCTTGCTTTTCTTGGTCTCTCTTTCACTTGTAGCAAAACTTCTTTATATGATCAAATTTGGTGTTATAATTATACATCCTAGTCTTATTGCCATCTCTAGATTTAGACCAATTCTTAGATTTGCCATGCCTTTTAGGATTTTTACTCTTATTTCTTCCTCAACTTTCTACCACAAAAGCATGTAAATTATTAACACACATCTCCTCTCTCCTAATCTCTTTATTGAACACGCTTTATTTGATCACATCAAAAGAAAACACACCATCTGGAATAAAGTCACTGATGGTCACAAACTCACAACCAAGGTTTTCTATTCAACAAGGAACTCAATGAGAAAAAGGCTTATAGTTCATTATCAATGATGATTCTCATGGCGGTCAACTTGTTAATGACATGCTAGAGTCACTAAGATGCTTAGACATTGATTTTCTAGCCTTCAACTTTAAGTTTACAAGTGTCTTAATCCAAAAAACCTTTATGGGCTATTTTCCTCTCTTAAAGACCCTCTAATTTCTTGCATAACTCAAATGAACTGGTCCCTTGGGATATATGGTTGAAGATGTTAATATCAATCCACTATCTATTCTGCCCAAGGTTTTTTAATCTTTTCCCACACTTTATCTAACATTTTTTATTTAGATGAGACATCATCTTTTTTGGGTTGCAGATATCTTTGCAATACTGCAATATAAAAGATCTTCCATCATGGGTCTCCATATTGAGTAATTGGTTGATGTCAATTTAACTATAGAGCTATTACCATTTCAAATCGATGGCTCTGATGCTAATTGTGATGCTCTAAGTAAAATCCACATGATCAACAAGAATAATAAACCAATTTCAAGCATTACAATCACAATAAATAATCAACTCGAACAACATAGATGACGAAAAATAAATAGAACATCAAATTTACATAGAAAACTCTCCAATGTAGAGAAAAAGCATAGGCCAAACTAGCAAGTAAATCTACTAAATCAAATATCAACTTTACAAGAGTTCAGGTTTTGAGCTGACCCTAACTTGAAACACCCCGTAATACAATGACAGGTAATCTAATAAGGCTCTATAATAGAATAAAAATTAATATACCAAAGCAATACTACTCTAAAATAATCCTGAAAAATCAAACCCTAAAAACTTGTAGTTGAAGAATACTATTAGTCCTTAGTTAAAACAAACAAATCAACACAAACATACCTTAATCCACTTTAAAAAAAATGATCGAAGGTTGAAAAACTTCCAACTCAAGTTATCGTTTACACAATTCCAGCTACTCACATGGTCTATAGACACAATAATGCTCAACACTAACACGGGCATGTTTAATCTCTTCACAAGTGAAACATCATCATTCAACTTATATACAGTTATAAGAATTTACATGGTCACCTACACAATTGTGTCCACCAATAACAAGGGCATGTTTAACCTCAATATGGATGTGTCTTCCATAAACAACTTCAATTCATTAGTTTTCTACCTCCATTTTTCTTCATGTTTTTTCTTTTGATTCATAAAGACAATTATGAATTCTAAAATTCAAATTTAATATTATTGATATAACAAATATTTATAAAATAGGTTGTAGGTTTAGCCCTATTTGACTTTGGGTGAATAAATTAGAATTAATTATAAATGCAACATTCCTTTGTAGAAATAAAAGAAATTATTGCAGCATCTCTTAGCAAATCAAGAGTTTGAATATTTGTGGACATAAGATAAAAGTGGATAATAATGGCGGAATAGAAGGTAATAGAAGACATCCATCACCATGGGATTGAGTAGAGGAGGGCTGGACCGGTCAACGTCATATACAGTACGTACGAAGGCAGAATTGCGTGGCGAGACCTGCCTGGTTCCTAGAAAGTCATTAAAATAAAAGGCCCGCATCAGTAGAGCCGAAACAGGAGCGATCCCCAGAAAACTATGTTTTGTGTTCTACCCGACTCTCCCAAACTCAGAGTTCTAAAAACAGACATGTCACGCCTGTTCTCGATTACTCCATTCTCAGTTTCAGACAACTGACACCTTTGCAGTTCTTGACACTTAATAACCCCCTTTTGGATTTGTTTTCTTTTTCTTCCATTGCTAGAGGACAAATCTCGGATTGGCCCATCTTCGATTTGCTCGAGATTTCGCCAACTCTCAAGGTCTCTTTCTACCTCGCTCTCATTGATGGCTGCTGTTTTGGACTTTTTGAGTGTTCTTTTCTTGAATGCGAATGAATTTGGGGTATAACTTTGTGTGGTTTTTGTAAAAGTTTAGCCTTTCGGTGTGGATCTCTCTCTCTCTCTCTCTCTCTCTTGGTTGTTTCATTGTTTAGCCGTGATTTGTTATCGCGAATATATCTGTTGAGTTGTGGGATAGCCGGATTAGATACTGTTAAGCCATTTCTTGAGATTTTAACGAAGAGGAGGCTTCCATTTAGCTGCAATTTGTACTCTTTTATGGTTCTGGTACTTTTACTAAGTTTTCGTTTTAAGTTTTTAGCCCTTTGCTGGTGGCTGTACGTGAATGATCCTCTCTTCTGTAACTGGGACTGATGTCTAACTTTTGAGCTCCCACGTCCAGAGAGGAGATTTGCAATCCCGACTGGTAGAAGGGTTTTGCCATGTATTTCATTCTCATTCTTGTCTTATGAGAGCAGAGACACCATAGGAGCAATCCCTTGGGGTGAAATAGGGACAATTGTCTGTTGGTACGGAATAAGTATGCTAAGGAAAGTGGCTAAGGCCTCATCAAAACAAGGTTTAGGATAGCCTCTATCTCAATCAGTATAATGTTTGATTTTGAGAATGCAAAATTCAGGTGTTTGGATTGCTTGTCCACTTTCTCTGTTGTTATGAAAATGTATCTATGCACGGTTGCTTGCGCATATATTGCGGTTAAGAGCTGATTTCTTTAGAAAATTATTTAATGGAGTGAGAAAATGAGCAAATCTATAAGAGTTCTCGATGTATTTGTTTCTTCTTTTTGCAGTTATGGGCTTGTGTTGTGGTACATATAAGACGTAGTCACAGTAAGTCATTTGGTTGACTACAGTCCAGTTCTTGTAATTCTAGCTAAATTTGTGAGAACACCTTACGATGAAAAATCATATTGTTGCTATCCCAGGATTATCTTAGATGTTATGCTGATTCAAAATTTCTTCGAATCTGAACAACGCCTTCTATCTTGACATCTTTATGCTAACTTGTTGCTTGTTTTTTTTTTCCCCCATTCACAATGGCCTAAAGGAATGTCAATTGCACCAGCTGAGAGTATAGCATCACTGAGCAGTGATCTATTTTATGATATATTAAGGCGCCTTGATGGGCCAACCCTGGCCAATGCAGCTTGTGCTTGTGCTGCATTCTGTTCCATTTCAAAAGAGGAGAAGATATGGGAAAATGTTTGTTCTTCAATGTGGCCTTCAACCAACAGGGAAGATGTCAAAATATTGATTTCTTCCATTGGAGGGTTCAGAAAGTTCTATGCAGACTGTTTTACCCTCATTGTTAACAAGGAGTTTACCGAGTATCAATGGAATGAGTATCTTGAGTACCCTGAAGAATGGACAGAGGCTGAATATTATGGAGATATTGATCAATTTGAAAGTATTTCCCCATCAGATTTTGTATCCATTGTTGATATCAGGTACAAAGATAAAATAATCTGTTCAAAAGTTCTGTGGGGCATTCCCAATGCCAATGGATTCAATGGTTGGTTTTACAACTGCCCATTTCGGATTGATCTTCTCACCTATGCAGCTAGGGATGATGAAGATGAAGGTGAGGTTGTCCTTTCAGTGTCTGATGGTCTACCACCCGTTTTATCAATGGAGAAAGAAAGAAAAGATGGAAAGCTATGGAGGGAGCTCCGTGACGGACTTCGGCTTAGTTGGATTGTTGTAAATAAAAAAATAAAGCAAGCTGCTAATCTTGCAAGCTGGAGTCCTCTTGGTGGGCAGAGACACTGGCCAACAGATAAGGATTTTGTAATACGCTTTGGATCTGTTCTTTCTGCCAAAGACATTCTTCCATGCCAAGTCGTAGAATGCATTCTCATAATGAAATTTAGAGTGGTTCGTACCGAGGGAGATGGTTTGCAAACGATGATCAAATTAACAGAGCTGAGCATGCAGTTGGAGGACATGGAGGGTGCTCATGTCAACGGAAGAAACAGTTTGCTTATTCTCAAGGAAGCCTTAAGCTGCCGTCGGAGCAAAAACTATAGTGAAGTTCTTGAGTCTTGTCATTTGTACTCAAAAGTACAAAACGAATTGAAAGAGGAGAAGATGAGAAATGAAAGCAGAATAGATAGATTATGCATCATAAGTGGTATTGCTGCTTTCCTGACGTTCTGGTACTACATTTTGTGAGACGGACATCTTAACACCTGAGTTTGTGTCTTTTGTCTTTGTAAAAATCCAATTTTGCTTCAGCTAATAAAAACACTCATTTTCTGTTCACTAAAAAGTTGGATCTTTAATGTACAAAATCTCCATTGGTTGATGCAAGTTGGGTCTTTAATGTACAGTCTCCAGCATACGATCTTACGGTTTTAGGAAAAGGCATGTTTGGCTCTTTGTCCTGCTTCTAACAACGTGTCCCGTGGGGAGTAAATGCCGATGTCGATTTAATGCTTTTTGGTGGGAAGTAGACAGTTATATGTTTCATTTCATGTAGAAAATGCAGAAAGGCCAGTTGCCAGTCACTTTGGTTGAACTGGACTAGGTAAGTTTGAGTAACTCTAGTTGAATTATTTTATAAATTACCATTTGATCGTTATCTAAATTTATAAAGTTTTGAGGGGTTTACAGAGATTAAATAAGTTAATACATGATTAGGGACTTATCCTTTTACGTATCTCATCATGTTTTTACGTACTTCTGGAATGTGGGACAATGTAGACCTGTATGGACTTACCCCGCAAAAGCTAATCAGGAGACCTAATGAGCCTTAGGAGATTGGGCTCACAGAAGATGGAATAATCCAACCTCATGCTATCATATCAATCAGAACTATGCGTGACAGTTTATGGGCTTAAAGATTTTATTTCATATAAAAAAACATAAATAATTAATGTTTTTATAGATATCAAAATATGAAGTAGTTTTTAAATGAAATTTTAGGAAATAATCCACATATTTTACTGTTAAAAATTTAATACACGTGAAAATCAAAATACAGACATGAACCATACAAGATTCCATAATAGACAAGACTAGGTATGCAGAGTCCTAAGAAAAGTGATTGACTTTAGATTGCATGCAAATGACAAATTGCTGGGTACAGATCCTCTGTACTCTTACCCTGTACCTATTCTGTCCCCTTTTGATCCCAACCATCCAATATAATGCATTGGATGGTTGGGATCAAAAGGGGACATAATAGGTACAGGGTAAAAGGGGACAGAGGATCTGGCCCCCCAATTGCTACTCTATAAAAATGATAATAACTATTAATTCTATGGTTATAAAATAGGAAAACAAGTTCCATGCGTCCTGATAACGCTCTTTAGGGGATTGGAAGGTGGTAGGTTCACAGTCATGGCCTTTGTGATTGCGACTCTTCTAGAACTTTGAATTCAATTAATACTAGTTGGTTCTGCCTGATTCTGGTGAGGCAGGACGCTGCTGTTTGGATTCATGAGATTGGTTGTCTTTAGCAAGAGAATACCTACAAAATAACACAAGGTACGCCAGGGGTTGATTTCTGGCAGGCCTCTCCGACGCTCAAGGCAGTTTTTGTGAGGGCTTTTGGTAGCTAATGAGTAGTGAAAAGTAGGGTTATGAGAATCTTACCTTTTCATGATGAGGTAATGAATTTATATGATTATTACTTGGAGGAATTAGGTCAATCCCCAAAGCATGGGCCGATCGGCCCATGTGCCGTTCTGCGTCTGGGCTTGGACCTAGCACGACCGGCCCAACCATAAGCTCCCCTACTCCTTGAGTCTGACCAAGGAAAAGGGTCGAAGGAATAAATGAGGATCGTGCAACTTCTCTGCAAGGCAGCTCGTGATAGGCCCGATCGGTTGGACATCAATGTATAGTGTATGATGGTTCGTGCTGAGATCGGTCGGTTGAATGTCGACGCCGAGCGCGTGAGGACACTTGATTTAATCATTATCAACGGCATATGCCCTCTGATAAGTTTTCAAAATTTCAAACGAGGCGCCTCTTTAACTGCTACGCAGCTGTCATAGGCGTCCTTTCAACTGTTGCGCCGTTATGGGTCATCTGGTAACCCTAATTTGGACGGCTCTGAATTTGCTATGCGTCCAGGCTCTATTCGTACACCCGCTCAGTATCTCGTTATAAATGCTCGGAATTGACGCATCTCTTCGCTTTCTGTGTGTTCAATTCTTATCTTTGCTTTCTCTCTTCATCTCCCCATTTACAGTCGTTGGAATTCCCTTTCTCATCGTCGTCCAATCTTTAACTTCAGTCACTAAACTAGGTACGTCCTTCTTTCTTTCCTCTTCTGTAAGTGTGATTTTCTTCGCTTTCTGTGTGTTCAATTCTTATCTTTGCTTTCTCTCTTCATCTCCCCGTTTACAGTCGTTGGAATTCCCTTTTTCATCGTCGTCCAATCTTTAACTTCAGTCACTAAACTAGGTACGTCCTTCTTTCTTTCCTCGTCTATAAGTGTGATTTTCAGTAAAATGTCGTCAACTAGTTCTAGGAACAAATCTAGCTCCCCCTCTCCTTCTCCGTAGCCTCCTTGCTAGCCTTCGTCACCGGCATCCCCGAGTTCTAGTGGGGAAGTAAGTATGGTTCTGAGGGAGCTCCATTAGGAATTGGTCGCCGAAGGAGCTTTACAGGTTGTTGGGTCGCTGGAGATAGCGGCAGGAACGGTGGAGGCGCCGGAAGCCGGCGGAAATGAGGTATCTGAGTTAAGGAAAAAAGAGGAAGTCGGAGCGAGTGCCCGGAAGGATGGGCAAATCATTGAGAAACCACCGAGCGACCCTTCAAAGATGACCGAAAGGGAGCTGAATCGGTTGGTTATTAAGCACAATATCCCCTCGTCTTGGGGGCCTAGGCTGGTTGGCCAGAACGAAAGGATTTATAGCAGTGGGTGTGGCTTCTTTGCTGTGACAGAGAGCTTTTTCTCGATCGGTGGTATGAGGCTTCTGTACGCCCCGATCATCGATGAAGTATGGCGCGCCTATCACTTAGGGCCGAGCTAGATTCCCCCAAATGGCTGGAGGTTCATCAATGATCTGGCTTTGTTGTGTCATAATTTCGGGTGTCCTCCATCGGTCGGCATTCTGCAACACTTTTTGAGGATGAACCAGAGCTCGAGCGGCAGGGTCGGGATTCCTCACCTCCAGTATAGGGATGCGAGGTATCGTCCTGCTGGAACAACATGATCAATCAAAGCGTGAAAAACGAAGTACTTCTTCGTGAGGCCCCTAGGATCCACTTTTGAATCCCGACCGTAGAGGTATCCCTTGACCAAGCGATGGAATGACATTGTCGAACTACATCTTTCTAGGGAAGAATGGGAGGTGATCGGTAGGATCAAGGTGCTCAGCCGATATTCTTTTGACAACCTCGTTCTGGGGTATCGTGGAGGGGCGTCAGCCAATGTCTTTTTAATTGATCCCCCTCCTCAGATTAGAGGGCTGGAAGAGGAGACTGTCCCTCCTCGTTAACTCCTCGTAATTTATCTGCCGTATTTACAAGTATTAATTCTGATTTCTAACTTACTTCTCTAATTGTGCAGCCATGAAGGTCAAAGAATTCGCTGAGTCCTCCCGTCTCCCAAAGTCCAAAAGGCAAGCTGGGGGTTCTAGAGCTTCTTCGAAGATGAAGAAGCAAAGGAAGGAAGCAGAGGCCAGCGAAGGCATCGCTCAGCCGACGATGTTGGACCAACCTTCAGCAATTCTGGCCCTTCCGTCTGCTGAGGGCCGACCTGGCGTGTCAGCGTCGTTGCTGGTCTAGCCGATGAATGTGGACCGAGCGGAGTCGGAGGAGGAAGAGATGGAGCTACCTCTCAAAAGGAAAAGGACCGCTCGGAGTGATGGTCGATCATCCTGTCAATTGGACAGAGGAGAGAGAGAGAGGGGCAAGCGCCCCCATTGGATAAGGGCAAAGGGAAAGAGCGAGCTCCCAGTGGCAGAAAATGGGAGTCCACGATCAGTCTTGACAAGACTGCGACGCTGAGGATGTTGATGTGGCTCTGCACATTGCCGAGAAGGCTGTTCCTCCTGAGGACGAGGAATTTTTGGATACGTTGAAAAATAAAGAACTGATGACTAGCCTCGTCTGTGGTTGTGCCAGGGATATAGTGTTCGCCTCTGCTATGTTTCAACGTCTCGATCAGCTCTATGAAGTGAGGAAAACAATGGATCGGGAGGTTCATGACCTTCTTGAGCAAATTAATACTTTAAGAACTGAACTCGCAGAGGCGAAGGAGGAGAAGGACGTCTTACGAGCCTAACTCTCTTCGATGGAGGAGCAGAAGAATATTTTGGAGGAAGAGAATAGCATTTTGAGGGCTCAACTCGCCTTGCTTCCAGGGCCAAGCTGGAGAGTGAATACCGAGTGTTGCAGCTCTACATTGAGGGCCTAAGGAAAAAGGTGGCCGATGCCGATTCAAGGGTGTGACTGGAGGAGGAGCTTCATTTGAAAGCCTTCCAACAGTGTCACGAAGCGGTGATAGAGAAGATAGAGGTCGAGAAAAAAATGTTGGAGCTGCAAAGCTTCGTCAGGGAGCAAAGGATTAGGGCGGTCAAGCTATGAAAAGAGCGGTATTTACACGAAGAGTGTCTGGAGTTTGCTTGTGACTTGACTCTTTCCCTCTTGAGGGGCTACCACAACGTTTGCGTCGCTGACGGGTAGGAGGGTGATGATGTGGATATTTGCTAATTATATTAATAATTTTTGTTGACTTTTTGGGTACATATTCATGTGGAGAGGACATAATTTACTTAGTTTTATATGTTTTGGGCAGGAGATGTCAATCGGGCCAAACCAGAGGTATTTTGGG
>JANZLF010000009.1:19534434-19548908 GCA_026546835.1 Erythroxylum foetidum
AATCTAAGACTTATTCTAAAATAATCTAAGACCTATTCTAAAGGAATTTAAACAACTTTAAAATTTGAATTAATTCCCAGCATTCCCTCTTAATTCAAAATTTCTTGATGGAGCACATCTCTCCTAATCTTCAAAATATTATGTGAAGTACTTCTTTTCACCAAAATTCTGTTGATGCTCTTCTCATCAACCTGCAATGATTATGTGAAGCACTTCTCTTCACTAATTTTTCATTGATGCACTTCTCATCATCTTATTGATGCCCTTCTTACCAACCTACAATTATTGGAGCACGTATCTCCAAACTTCTCAATAGAGCACTTTTCTCTATTCTTCAACATGAGCAGTTCTCTCATTACTTATCCCCATAGAACACTTCTATCTAAATTTTTTATTTGCAAAGTACCTTCTATTTACTGTATGATGCACTTTCTCATCATCTTACCATTGTTGATCACTTTCTCTCAACTAGTTCTAAAAAGAGTTTCTTCTTCAATCACTTGGCTTTCCTTTGTGCTAAAAATATTCCTCTTCATGACCCGACTTCTTGCAATATATACATTGGAGATTGCTTCCTTCCTTCTTCGATAATGGAACTTTTTCTAGACAAGCGCCCTTTACCATTTTCATAGTCCCTCAAGGATCTAAGGCTCTGATACCATGTTGGAATTTTGAATAAAAGAAGAGAAGATGAGGAGATGTAATTCAAATTTTTTTGAATGGAGCACTTCTCCCCATTTTCATAATATTCTGTGAAGCACTTCTCTTCACCTATTGATATAAGCCGAGACCTCTTAAATGAGCTTTTATCTTGGCAACCCATATTTGATAGTTTTCACCATTGAAACTTGGAGGTAAAAGAGTAGCTGAATTGCTAGCAGCCATTGGAAGAGTTTTTTTTTTACTCAATCTCACAGTCCCTCAAATACAAAAAATTTAGATAGAAGTGCCCTATGGGAATAAGTAATGAGAGAACTGCTCATGTTGAAGAATAGGGAGAAGTGCTCTATTGAAAAGTTTGGAGATACGTGCTCTAATGATTGTAGGTTGGTGAGAAGGGCATCAACAAGATGATGATAAGTGCATTAATGAAAAATTGTGAAGAGAAGTGCTTCACATAATCATTGTAGGTTGATAAGAAGGACATCAACGAAATTTTGGTGAAAAGAAGTGCTTTCACATAATATTTTGAAGATTAGGAGAGATGTGCTCCATCAAAAAAATGTGAATTAAAAGGGAATGTTGGAAATTAATTCAAATTTTAAAGTTGTTTAAATTTCTTTAGAATAGGTCTTAGATTATTTTAGAATAAGTCTTAGATTATATCTAATGTTATCTTATAAACTAGATTTGGTGGCTGAAAATTTTATTTTAGTTGTTTGAATTTTGCCTATATAAGGCAACCAGGTTTAATAATAAAAGTATGAGAATGTTAATTATTGTTTAGACTTTTCCTATCCAATCTCTTCATCTTCTCTTCTTTTCTTCAAAATTCCAACAGATCCTTACCCTGACTGAAGCGTATCATTGAATGTACAGTATATATGAACTCCAGATAAGTTTGAATTGATGCGATATTCTTCTCGCTTCACGAATGGATCAGATGGTTTAACAGAGTACAGTATTTGTGAATAACACAGCCATTCCTGGTAAGGACCGTTTTCCAAGTTGTCAGAAGTTTTGTGGGCGTAATAGCCTATAACCCAGTAAGAAGGTCAAGTAACAAAAGATGTGATACCACCAGTATTATGCATTATGCTGCAGTAGGGACATCAAATCACCCTCAGTATCATGATAGACACTTGATATCCTAGAGTTCCCGAGTAACTATCTGCTAGTTAGAGTCTTCTTTTTCACTTTACAAGCTCTTAATTTATAGGATTTTATATATGATTTGTCATGATAATAATCTTTCTTAAACGCACATTGCCTTCTGTGCAAGAAAACGTGACCATGCTTCAAAACAATATTAGTTTCTACAAAAAGAAGCAAGTTCTCCAAGTTCTTCCACCTCCTTCACCAATTCTTCTAACTTCTCCACAATCTCAATCAATGCAGCCACAGAGCTCGCTATCTTCAGTATATCAGCATCCTCAACTTTTTCTAGTTTTGATATGGACACGACTCGACTCAGTTCTTGTCTTGCTGATTTCAGCTTTGGCACTATAAAAGCTTCTGATTGGCATCTTCTCATTTCTTTGATGCTATCTCCAAGCTCTCTAATGGTCCAGGCCAGAGATGAGCCGATTGCTTCACAAGGATGTTTGTATGGATGTCTGAGTGCCATGAAATCCTGCACAGTTTAGGACAATCTTTAAAGTTGTATTTGTGAAGAAAGGAAAATTTGGTGATAGATGAGCTCTTTATTCATGTTTCAAGCGGCGAACATTTAAATTGATGTCCTGTACCTGCCCTGATGACTTAAGGCCAACTTTAAGAGAAAGGATGACCACCGTCAATTCTCTAAGAACATCTCCAATCTTTTGGTATTGCTTCCACGGGTAGGAAAGACCAAATTTTCCATGCCATGGTTCCCATCTTGCAAAATTAACCTGAAAGCATAATTCCTGACGTTGGATTCACTTGAAAAGATTGTGGATAAAAGGTTAGGTACTGTATTGCGACAGAAGGTATAAAATAAATTATGATACCAGTGATTCATCTTTTGATTTCGAGTGCAGGACTTCTATACAAATCCTGAAAGGTGAGATTAGCTGAATCTGCTCGTTGTCCTTACCATCAACCCTGAAATGCTCTTCCAAGCATCCTGTAAAGTGAGCATATAAAAAGAGCATGTTCATAATTAACCAAGGGAGGATTGGATAGAGCTGACAAAGATTGAAGTGAATCCACTAAACAGATTCACCTGTCTTTAACTAAGAGACGTTTTTTAAAAAAGTTATTGAAATTAATAAAAGATAAAACATAACATCTGGAAACTAGTAAGCCTCTCCTACATCAAGCATGAACGAAACAACAACGTGGGACCTGGGTTTATAATAGACTTGCCTTCAAAAGAACTGGCAAGTTTTTCAAATTTGGCGACCATAGAACCGTGGAGCTCGTCACTAGCCCATATAGGAAACACAAATAAGCTCGTACAGATGGAGATGACAAAACCGAGTACAATCATCACTAGACGTTCGCGAGTTATGTCCATCACGTTTTGATCTTCGCGGAAGCCCGATACAGCCACCAGACTGAAGGTAAGGATGAATATCATTGCTCCATAGTCATAGGTTCTCTTAATACTTGGAATTAACCTAGAGTACGTTGCTGCTCCACCTGAAATATTTCAAGAGCACGAATTGTATTTATTCTAGTTAGTAGTTTGTTGTGGAGACTGCAACACATTGAAAAAGTTGGCTAGAATTTGATTTTACTATGTCACGTAATAGTTCACTTGACATAGTAAGATTATGGTTCAGGACCAATGAAATGTTTGAATACTGAAGCTTGTGTTGATTGCTGAGAATGGGGTATCCTACCAAATATGAAAACACAAATCCCAACTATGATGGAGTTTCCAACCCCACCAAATTCCTGAGAGAAAATTGCAATTAAGTATCCCAATCCTCCTCCTAGTACAGTTCCAATTCCACGATTTAATCCCTTGCTTAGTGTAGCACCTGAAATATAATATCAAATGATATGAGACTTAATCAGAAGTTCAATATGTGTAAGTTTATTTGCCAGTGGAACTAAACAATGCCATCAAAACAGGACAGATATGTTCTCAACCAACCTGCATAGAACTCAAAAATAACCACAACAGTCATTATAGCCCACATAGCATTGTTGTCTCCAACTTGACCGTAGAGAGGATCCAGCAAGTAGAGAAGAGAAACTATGACGAGGGCAACTCCTACCTTGATGCTGTGAATTAATTTTTTCATATCATGCTTACGTGTTTTTTCTTTCAGCAAGGAAACAACAGAAACAGGGGAAAATCGAAACTTTCCATTTTCTTCTTTTCGAGTTGCTCCGACTACATCTGTAATTGTTATTACAGTTGAAGCCATTGCTTACCAATTCCCTCGATTTTTCTCCCTTTTCTCCTTGATCTTTCTTGTTGAGTAGTTTGAGTTGGAGAGAAACCACCTATATATAGCAATCCCATTGGGCGTAGGAATTGAAAGATAAAGGTTATTAACTTTTGCCCCGAAGTGGACATAGACATTTCGCACTCTAAACAGTATATATGAATTCAAACACGTAGGAATTTGATTTCAAGAGATATAGGTACAGTTGTGCACTTGGTTCCCTTAGCGGAACACGCATGGAAAAGCATTGTACCTTCTGTTGTCTGTACCATGTAGGGAATGTGTCTTTAGCTCGATCACTCCATGTTTATAATGGTGGAATACATTCAGACCTGTACTACTAGCTACGGTTCTAAAGGTCGATGTTGGAAGGTAGCTCAGTTTAGTACCTTGGATGCCATGCCTCAAATCAATGTCAAAGTACGAGTAGAATTACATACATATCCCACTATAGATAACAAAAAGTATGTTCAGTAGAGCTACTGCATCCTAAAACTATACCCAGAAGGGTGACTGCATCCTGATAACAGTTTGCAGTAGCTTTCATCAAATTTGATCATTCTGTAGTGATATTATAGCAGAACTCTAGTCATTCCATCAAGACAATTCCATCTTATTTTTGAGGCATTACAGTCCATTATTAATCTTGATTAGCACTCAAGAAGGATTTCCTTGGTGTATGTAGTCGAAGAATAGTAATAACTTACGTAAAACGAGTTTCCAGGAGCAGTCAATCCAAAGCATTCTAAATAAGAAAGATTTCGCTGTAAGGTCACCGATAGAAAAAATAAATGCTAATGATGATTTAATTAAATATTGATCCTCCATACTATAGTGGAATTGCTCCATTACAATGCCACTTCCATTTGTCTCCTACGTGATTGTGTTGGACTGTTTTTTATCCAGCTGGTAATACATCAAAATATTGGGTTAAAATTTTAATACTCTTTGACTAGATCATGCTTCTAGCAATTGTTGGAATAACTCTTATTGAGTTTAATCATTATTTTATGGATCAATGGAACTTCAAAACGTGTAATATTGCTATTTAATTTGATGCATAATCGTCCAATGTAGGCTTGTATTTTATAGCACCACCAAGATTCACTTTCTTGCAAAATCTTCATCAGTAAAAACTGTGGATAGGGAGGTTCTAATAACATATCAAAGATAAGCAGTCACATGTAATTAATTACAAGTGAACACAGCTGTTAACAAAGATTTGACTATTTACATCCCCCTCTCCACTAATATTATGTAGTGATCCACGACTTCTCTTATCTGCATCATCCAAGGATACGACATCTAATATCACCTTACATGCCCCTCATGAATGTAATGTGGGGTAGCCAATTCCATATTCCATGAATAGTTTTCTGACAAGGGATTGGATGGTATCTTTGTTATTTGATGCTGACAAGAGGAATCCTGAAACATTCAGAAGGCACCTGGACTGCACCATCTATGATATTTTCAAGGCTTCTAAATTAACACCATTCAAGTACACCGTAGTTATTCGTTATAGTGCTTATGTAGGAGTACGATGATAGTACATTGCCACGCGGATACCAACCCGCGTCATCTAGGCCTATATCCCCTAGCCCCAGATGGTGGCCTGAGCATTAGTTTTGATCAGAAGATAAAGCTTTTATTGTTATTTACAATTGGCTTCTTGTCATTTGATAAACCAGTCCATTCGAGCTTTGCTAGTGCTCTATCATCTAAGCTTGTGAGTGGTTTCCCATATTCAGGCCGTAAGTACGATCGCAAATTCAAGCTTGACATTTGACAAAAACCTACCACACAAAATATTTGTGAAAAGATTCGTCTCTTTCAACGTACCTAACAAATGCCACCAGAGATGCTGCTTCATCCATTGAAATAAGAAAAGGGAATTCATATTTCACCTACTTGATTATCTTTCTTTCTGCACAGTCATGAAGAAAATTACTAGAATTTCCATTCACATTACAACAGAACACGTTATTAGCTACATTTATTTTGGGGACGAATTAGAAATCATCGCTAAATGTCAACTTTTGGCAAGGATTTAAACATTAATTAGTTGCCAAAAGTTGTGGTTTTGACGACGTTAAATAAAATCATCACTAAAGCAGTTTATTTAGCGATAATTTTCTAGAGTTGTCGTAAAAAGTGCTTAATCTTGTGATAGTTTGTGTATGTCATTGCCAAAGGTGGAGCGTTTGGTGATGGGAATTGCAAATGTCCCCAAAAACACCAACTTTTGGCAATGAAATATATGATTTGTAACCAAATGTAGACTTTTGGCGACTAATGCCAAAAGTTGAGATTAAAGAATTTATAATTAATAATGTTAATTTTCTAATTTTTTAATGGTAAGTGTATTTAACGATCCTAAGGTTAATTATAATTGACATTTATATATAATTTTTCATATTTTTGACTTATTTTTCTTTATAAATTTCTTTAAATATATAGTTAATACATTAAAACTCTATAAATTTTCTTTGGGGATATAAAAAGATAAATATACCTAAAATTTTACATATTAATAAGATAAAAATAATATATTTAAGTTGAGTACTATTCTTATTTATTAATATTTATTAACAATACAATAATAATACATAAAAATATTGAAAATTGTAAACAATATAATATAATAATATATGCAAGTACGTAGTACAAGATTTTAAATAGAAATTTAACAATTTTTATAAAAATATAACAACAACAACAATAGCAACGTCAACACCCGATATGAATCCCGCTGATACGTAGGCTATGGAAAACACCAATAATATGCAGCCTTACTCCTAACTAGTTGAGAAGTTATTTCTAAAATTCTTATAGACATAACAATAAATAAAATTTCATACTTATTCCATCGAAAAGGAAATGAAATCATTATTTTTTTAGATTCCAAGTGATATGAGAGGCAGTAAAAGTAAATGAGTTTACTATGTCTGGATTCGCAAGAAGGGTCCTTACATGTTCAAAAGTATCAATTGAAAAACTCAAGGATCTTCCCTCAGGTGTTGGGTTATTGACACCCTCTTCCAACAACTTCTTGGCTATAACTAAACTTGCAGAAGATACAATGAATGAATCTCCAGATATAATATGGATCACTGAATTAGATGAACTGTTAGTACGATGCGCTTTACCAAAGACACAATTAGTATAGAACTTAAATAGCTAGTTAAGTCAAACTGTATAACAAAGCCAAATTCGAACACATACATACCTGATTGAGCAGACATAGTAATTGAAATCGACGATTGTTCCAAAACAACCGATTGCCCTAATCCTGTACCAACCATAAGGACATTGCCACCATTTCCAATTTCTTCTACATTTTCTTGAAGATTCAAGTAAGCTTTACACAAGACATAGTATATACAATCAAATGTTAATCTGATAGTTTATTATGATGCAAATAAGATACAAATAATTAACGAAGACAGGTAATTCAAATGATACTAAAAGCCTTGAAGAAGAAGACGTGCCATAGAAGGCAAGTGGTGTTAGTATATGACGAGAAAAATTGTTCTGCATCGATTTGTTCTTCACAAGGTATAATTTTCTCATATTCCTCTCAACAAAGCTCGTTTCTACCATTAGAAACCAGTAGCCACATCGACATTTCTCTATGAATTGATCTTAATAGTTTAATTACAAAAAGTCAATCTAGCGCATAAAATGAATTATATTTAATTAAATTCGTTTGGTAATCAAATCCCACAAATTCTAGGTATGGAATGAACTGATGCAAAAGACACTTTTTGCATTCCATGTCTATGTGATCTATTATGGTAGATTGTTGATGATAAGTCAAATACTAAAATTCACTAAGGGTACAAATTTGGAGTAAAAACAATCATATGGTAAATATGAACATAAGCATCTATTGCAAAATGTGCCTTGATTCTCTAACAAACCTTTCATCAAATAGTTAGCAGGTTTTTTTCAAATAAGCATGAAAGTTTAGAAAAAATGTCTACCCTTCATCATCTAATACAGAAACACAATTCACCATCTTCCAAACATAAATAGAAAAAGAAATTCATACACCATTTATAGAACAAAAAGCCCACATTAACTCCGAAACGTATCCGAAAAGTAGAGAGGAGCATTCTTGGTGACAAAAAAGAATAACAATACGTTCCAATATAGGACACAATGCTTTGTCAACAGTGAGGACTATGAGATAGGAGACGACCACAAAAGAGGAGATGATGCTTCTTCGATAGATTATAAAGAGGCAATACGATGGCTAACATAAAAACAAAAACAATTCATTTTTTAATAACCTAGTAGAAAATGACGTCTTTGTTGTTAAGGTAAACGACATCGTTTTCGATTAAGTCAGAAAAATTCACCATTTGGCAAGGATTCAAAAACTCGTCGCTAAATGGTTTGCAATTGCCATTTGACCTCACCTTTGACTAACATAATCATATATAATATATAAATTATATGTTACAATATGAAATTTTTCTATAATAAATAGATTATTATTAAATAGAGTAATATATATACTACATAAGTAGGATATGAGAAAATTTATAAATTATGTAATAATTCATAAATCATTATACTAGTTACAATTATTATTTATACATTCATATAACATTATATTAATTACCTTATATGATAATAATAATAATAATAGCAATTTAATTAAAAATAAATTTCAATATAGTAAAAAATGGAAATTAATAATAAATATTATTATTATTATAATATTTTAAAATCAAATTTAATATTATTCAAAATCTATTGTAAGTCGTATTTATAAATGTAGTTAACAACAATGTCATTTCAAAGAATAAATTTAATATTAATAACAATGATTGTATAAGTGTAAAAATAAATTTAGTTAACAAAAATGTCATTTATACTTTTTATTAATATTTTTTAATATATATGATTTCATAATTTTATGTGACCTCAAAAACTGTATTTATTATATATAATTTCTATAGTAATTTATGCTTATGATATATTAAAAATTTTTGCAAAATTTAAAATTATATAAAAATGTATAGTATTGATGACGATTTCTAAATTGGTAGTTAAATTGTCGAATATTCGGATAGTGTTTAATAGTTGACATTGAATTATGAGATTGTCACAAAATGTTAAGGGATGTAAACAAATTCTGTGAAAATGACTTAGTCCTGTTTAATCCAAAGGACAACGATTTTGTAAATTAGTATCCAAATCTTAACTGCATATTAACCTTGTGAATTTGTCGTCAAAGGTTTCGACGTGAAAAAAAATAAACAAACACGACATCATTTGTTCAACGACAAACCACGACATATCTACATCCATTTAATTGACACAACCTCTCCTCTCTCTCGCATGAACCTATGTCAATTTTTTCTTCTCTTCGTCCATTCATCTTGTTTCGTCTTGTTCTCTTTATTTTATCTTCTATCATCTTCGTGCAATTGTAGTCGAGGTAAGTAATTGATGTTTTTGTTTTGGGTTGTTTTTGTTTCAGTATTGTTGTTAAATGCTATATTGATGGTTGGTTTTAGGGTGAGTTGTTGAGTTGTTTGAGTTTATTTGGCTTGTTAATGGTTGAATGGTTGATTGAATGTGTTCATGTTGGTGAAGAAAGGAAGAAGATAAAATTATTTTTATTAGTTTGAGTTGAATTTTTGAAGTTTATAACCTACTCGATGAAAGTTCTCGTAGAGATTTAGTGTTCTGTTTAGAGTTTATGAACAAAGTTATTTGTTTTTGTTTTAATAGTGTTCTATTTTGTAAGGATTGTAATGCTAAAAAGAAGAGGTTGTGATATATGAAGAGTGTTAAGTTTTTTTTAATTCTATATTTAGAAAAGATGAGTGATTTCTATATAAGAATAATGATAGATTAGTATTTTTTTAGCATTGGAATCTACTAATGTAATTAAATCTTAATTTAATGAAATACTTTGCATTGTTTTCATCGACATTTTTGTTAACTTTGATATAACATAACCTTTTTTTCCCTTAAAGTGGTAATATAGTCATAGTCTATATATCAAATTCAATTTGATAGAATTCAAATTCAATTATTCAAAATTTGAATAGATTTTGACTTTATAAACAATTTTCAAAACCAATTAATTAACAAAATTTAATCCCAAATTAACTATCTCAATTAGATTTATTCATCTTTTGTCTATTTTTATATAATCAACAACATATACTCAAACTTCTAAAATTCAAGAGTAGAGAGCATAAAGAGTCTTCACTTTAAATATTCATAATGATATTAGTCTTATGTTGATCAATATGAAGGACTTGATGAATAATGAACCCTTACAAACTTTCTTGTTATGTCTATGGAAGAAAACTTTAAAAAATTCATCTTCAATTGAAAAAATTATAGCTTTTTGAAACTTTACGCAAGTATTCAAGGTTATCCTCTTGAAATTTAAGTCCACTAACTATAATCTTCAACATAACTTAAACATTATTGTGAGGCATGTCATTAGAATTGTTTTGTATAGCCCATTGGTATAGGACACAATGTAATTTTAAAATGGTATGAAATTATAAATTGAATTCATAACTTGCATTAACAATTGCTGATTAGATTAACGTTAATAATTATAAACCATTTCTGTTTATAAAGTAATCATCATTAATTTTACTTATTCTTTTTTTAACATACAGTTTCATTAACATGTATGTATGCTATTTCTTTTTTTTAATAGTGTTTCAAATATCACTATTATTTCGCAATTCCATTGTAGAACATAAAATCCTATATAGAAGAAGTTGGATTTATATATGTAAGTAATAGTCTAATCTTTTAATTTACCTATTGATGAAAAATATTACTTGAAATCTATACCCTCCCCTTAATTATATAGCCACTAATCTAGTTTTCTTTGTTACTATTGTACTTGGTTTATCTTTAGTTTAAAACCTTAAGATCTAGTCAATGAATTTTATCCATTTCCCAAGACCTAAGACTTAACTCTAGGCATTTTTATTCTTTTTCAAGTCTTAAGATTCACTGTACACATAGAAATATCATTTTAAGCCCTATCACATTGTTATAAAAATTTTCTACATTTTGAGTCCTAAGACCCAACTCTATGTAAAAGTGTATTACATTAATACAAAATTATCTTTTTCACAGGCCATATTTTGTGTTAAAGAGTGTCAATAATCATCCAACCTAGTCCTTCTTTATTGTAGTTTGTAGTTGTCCATCTGTTCAGGTAAGTCGTCCGACTAATCTCTACTATATGTTTGCGTTTTGTGTCAATGAAAAAGAGGAGTTTGTTTTATGTTGTTCTTGACAATATTCTTATAATCATTGATGAGTTTTTTTATTTTATGCTTTAATAGTCTAAGTATTTATGTTTGGATTTTATTTGAATAATTAAATAGTAGATGTATGAATTACATAACTATTTATTACATGTAGTTTAGTGTTTGTTTGAATTCAAACTTACTATTTATGATTAGAAATTCACCTACAATTATGGACAATCCTTTGTATAATAAACTCCTATAATGATGTATAGGTTAGAAACCTTTGATGTAGCTCCTATGAGGCTTATCAGTGAAATATTCCATGAGCTTAAGAGTTATAGTGAGAACTTCTTTGTCGATTCATGTGGTGTAACAATACCACATACCATAGTGCTTATTTGAATTCAAACTTAATTTATGAACTTGTACTAATTAATGGAGAAGTATTAACTTTAGAAATTCACCTACAATTATAGACAATACTTTACATAATAAACCCCTAGGATGGTATATAGGCTGGAAACTCATGATGTAGCTCCCATAAGGCTTATTAGTGAAATATTCCACAAGCCTAAGAGTTACAAAGAGAACTTGCTTTCTTGATTCATATGGTGTAACAATGTCACATATCATAGTGCTTGTTTAAATTCAAATTTAATTTATAAACTTGAACTGATTAATATAAAAGTATTAATATTAGAAATTTACCTACAATTATGGACAATAATTTGCATCATAAACCCCTAGGATAGTATATAGGTTGGAAACATATGATGAAGCTCCCATTAGGCTTATTGGTGAAATATTCCTTAAGCCTAGGAGTCACAGTGAAAACTTGCTTTCTTGATTCATATAGTGTAACAATGCCACGTACCATAGTACTTGTTTGAATTCAAAATTTGAAAATGAACTTGTAGTGATTAATGGTTATGTTATGTAGAACAAAGATTGCATTTAGTAATTCGGCTAGTTACTTTTATTTGTATAGCTAGATGTATAAAAGTTAGATGTCTCATTGGAAATGGGCCATTGAGTATTTAAAAAGAGTTAAAAGTTTCATGGAATTTGTAAAAGATCAAATGGGTGATGAATGTCATATTTGTTGTCCCTGCATAGATTGCTTAAATGTCAACATTCAAAGCCAAGATATGTTACATAATCACTTACTAATGTAAGGTATAGATAAAATTTATATTCTATGGCTTTATCATGGCAAACGTAAGGAAGCAAGTTTTAGTAAAAGTGATGGTACAAGTGTTGATGGCAATAACAATAATGATGGTGATGGTGATGGGATTGGCAAGATGTTAGAGGATTATGGGAATTATATGGAGACAATGAATAGAACTAGTTTGTCCAAAATAATTGGTATACAAAAGATAATTTTGGGAAGTTATTGAAAGTTGCTCAAAAAGAATTATGTCCAAGGTGCTCGAATTTCTCACAGCCTTTTGTTATCAAGTTCTTGCATTTGAAGGTCTATAATAAATGGAGTAATAAGTCTTTTGGCATATTAATTGTCTTGCTTAATGATGCATTACCTATTGGACACAAATTACCCAAATCTTACCATGATGCAAAGAAATTGTCAAGGGACCTTGGATTAGGATATATATCAATACATGCTTATAAGTATGATTGTGTTATATTTTAGAAGGATAGTAAAGATCTTGAAGATTTTCCAATTATGGTACATCAAGGTGGTAAATGAATGATGGGAGAGGGAAAAAGAGACTGCAAAAAATCTTGAGATAATTTCCTATTAAATCATGACTACAAAGGCTTTTCATGTCAACAAAAACAGCCATAGTTATGAGGTGGCATAAAGGAAACACACTGATGATAAAATTATGTGTCATCCAGCAGATTCAATGCCATGGAAAGACTTTGATGGAAATTTTCCATGGTGTGCATAGGATTGTCATAATGCTCAACTTGGTTTAGCCTCAGATGGATTTAATCCTTTTCGTAATATGAAAATTTCTTGCAACATATGGCCGGTAATATTAGTGCCATATAATTTACCTCCATGAAAGTGTATAAGGGAGCCTTTTATGTTATTATCTTTGCTTATTCTAAGACCTACTCCTCCTGATAAGGATATTGATGTATACATGCAATCATTAATTGAGGACTTAAATGATCTATGTAAGGTTGGATTAGAAACTTTTGATGTTGTTCAAGGTGAAACATTTATAATGCATGCAACTGTTTTGTGGACTATAAATGGTTTTCCAGCTTATGGGTATTTGTCTGGATAGAGCATTAAAGGGTATTTAGTATGCCCTACATTTAACCATCAAACTTATTCAATGAGGCTACAAAGTAAGATATGTTATATGGAACATCATCGTTACTTGGAATATGGGCATAGATAGCGAAGAAGCAAATTGTTTAATGGGAAAGTAGAATTGGGTGAAGTTCCTTTGTAGCTGTCTGGTGATAATATGGTTTACCAGCTATCACATTTGGATGACATTGCAGTTGAAAAATACCTAAGCAATAGAAAGCGAAAGTGAAATGTTGTTAAGCTCAATTGGAATAAAAAAAAACATATTTTTCAATTTGTCATATCGGATGAAATTGTTATTGAGGCTTAACCTTAATGTGGTGCATATTGAAAAACATATGTATGACAATATTTTAGAAACTATGATAGGAATTGACGGCAAATCGAAAGACACAATTAAGGTGAGACAAGAATTGGAAAACATGAATATAAGAAAAAGATTTGCATTTGAAAAGAAGAGATGATAGGTCATACATTATTCCACTTGCTTATTACAATATGTCAAAAAAAGATAAGCAAGTTTTTTTTTTTAATTTCTTAGATTAGTTGATGGTTATGCATCTACTATAGCCCGTTATATGATTGTTAAAGAGGGAAAAGTATTGGGCTTGAAAAACCATGATTGTCATGTACTTCTACAACGATTACTTCCTGCTAGAATACATGCGTGCTTGCCGAAGGATGTGTCCATAATTTTGGGTCAATTAGGTGAGTTTTTTAAGCAATTATGTTGCATGACACTTAAAAGAGCTTGAGAAAATGGAAAAAGGCATAGCTTTGATTATATATAAGCTTGACTAGTATTTTACACCCCCCTATTGGACACAAATTACCCAAATCTTACCATGATGCAAAGAAATTGTCAAGGGACCTTGGATTAGGATATATATC
>JANZLF010000009.1:19549008-19559558 GCA_026546835.1 Erythroxylum foetidum
AAACATTACTTTTTATTGTTATGGTGCATTTGGCAATTCACTCACCATACGAAACAATACTTTTTGGATCGATTCAATTTTGATGGATGTTCCCCATTGAAAGTTATTTTATCTTAACTTCTACTTTTTTTTAATTTGCCAGTTAGTAACAATTGTTAATGTTTTATATTTTGTTTAGGTTTTTATGCTCTCTTAAGCTTTATGTATATAATAAAGTTTGACCGAAAGGATCCATTGCAAAAGTTTATATAGCAAATGAATGCTTGATATTTTGTTCGATGCACTTAAATGACATCTAAACAAGATTTAATATACTAAAAAATAACTTTGATTTTTATCAAGATGGTGGCTTGTCAATTTTTCCCAAAAAGTGAGGCAACTTGGTGTCGAAAAATATGTAGAGTTAACTAAAGACTAATTTGAAATTATCCATTGGTATATTTTGAACAATTATAAGGAAGTCAATATATATATATATATATGGAGTACATATATTACTTTTGATTTCAAAATTTAATATTTAAATTTTGTGATTCAATATATATATATTTACTTTTTAAAATAGATAGCATAAAGAGTAGATTTGAAGTAAAATGATTGTTAATGTTGAAGAAAGACATAAGCTTAAGTTCATATCATTGTTTAGGACTCGAGTAAGATATATATTGATGGAATATTATGAAATTATGAAAATTTGTATGTTAGATTAACTTATAATATCATTTTGCCCTAAAGATAATATGGTTACATAAACATAACATGTAAGAGGTTACAACAACATTATTTTCATCAACATATGGGCCTCATATATTAGGAAAAATAGACATGTTGTATTGTTAATAGGGTTAGATTTCATTTACAAGAAAGAGACAATCGACTTAGGAGCTAAAATTGTGGGGTTATTGTTGAGGGATGTCATGACAATGATTTTATTAACTTCTACGGTATTTTCTCTAAAATAATAGAGTTGCATTATATCAAGGACCAAAAGATTATTCTATTTAAGTGTAAATGGTTTAATCTTGCTGACATGAAAGTGATGGAAATATTACTAGCGTTAATGTTAGTAAGACATGCTATAATAATGACCTTTTCATCCTTACAAGTCAAATGAAACAAGTTTTCTACCTCAATGATACTATATTGGGCAACAATTAGAAGGTTATTCAAAAGTTTCAACACCAAAATTTCTTCAATTTTTATGGAAAAGATAATGGTATATTGAGTGAGGATGGTGATGAGGTATATCAAGAGATTATATCGGAGTTGAATAATGAAACCATTCGAATAGAAGATGCAAGTATATAATCATTCCATAAGAGAGATGTTGATCCCCAAAATGGTACAAATGGATGAAGTACAATCCAATCTTATCTTAGAAAGAGATGAAGACAATATTGAAAGTGCATTATATGACAATGATGATACTTTGGCCAAATATAATCGTGATGAAGAGTTGAGTCATAATGTAATTAATGATGATGATTTTCAAGATCTTGATCATGATAATTGAAGGTAAAAAAATTGTTTATATTGTTTGAAATGTATTGTTGATGTTTGAGTTATATTAATGCATATTGTTGATAGTTGAACTATTTTAATGCAGAATGTTGATATTTGAGTTATGTTTATGAAGATTGTTGATGTTTCAGTTTTGCGTATTGTTGATATTTGAGTATGTTAATGTAGAATGTTCATGTTTGAGTTATATTAATGCAGAATTTTGATGTTTCAGATTTATTTATGTGTATTTTTTATATTTGAGTTATGTTAATGCAAAATATTGATGTTTTATTTATGTTAATATGGAATGTTGATGTTTGACTTATATTTATACAAATTGCATTATGTTTGAGTTATGTTTATGCATATGATTGATGTTTGACTTATGTTTGTGCATATTGTTGATATTTGAGTTCTAGTTATTCAGTATAATGACACCTAGTAGAAACAAGGGAAAGAAGGTGACAACTATCAAAATTGCTCCTCCATAACAACAATCAGATCAATCTGACCCTATCCAACAATAACCACCGAGTTTATCCACCAATAAAGCTAGTAAGCAACAACCTCTACTAGTGTTTAGGGATCTTTAGGTCTGTTAATTTTTATCACCTATAGTTAGACTTATGCTCAAATTTATATGTACTAGTTTAATGTTTTTTTTTCTTATCATTATTCTTTTGTCGTCAGGTTTTAATATTGTTATTAGAAAAAAGAGGTTAAGGTATTACTAAGGTTTTGAGTTGCAATACATGAATGTTGCAATAAACAACAAGTTGTCTGCCCATATTGATACCTCGCAAGGTCATCCTATTAATAAGGTTCAATCGACTAAATTATCTAATGAGTTAGGAGTCATTGTTAGGACTGAATTTATCTTGCCTTCAGTATGCCAAGTAGTTGAAGCAAGACAACTTGCTACAAAATATTTTGGACAAATTTCCAAATAATTTTTCAATTTATTTAATTATATGCAATTTTGTTTTACTTATTTAAATATTAATTTAACTTTTACTTGTTTACAAATGAAACTCAATATCATCGATATCAAAAATCCTAAAGTTTTAAGCTATGTGAGTTCACTATTGAAACAAAGGGCTAAGGATCATCGTTGTCGACTACATAAATATTACAAAACTATTCCTTTAGACGAGGACATGAGGAGACATGTTCTCGAATGGGTGACTCCAGAAAATTGGAGCCAAATGTGTGATTATTGGGCCTCTGCCAACATTATAGTCTGTCTTCTTTCTCTTCACATTTGCTTCCATTAATCTTGTTACACAATTTAATGACTATTTATTTTCTTTATTTAGGAAAAGTGTAAAAAAATCCAAGGTTAATGGAGGAAAAATGAAAACTTCTCACAATTAAGGCTCCAAATCATTTGTTGTCGTATGAAATGAATTTGTAAGTTCTTTGTTTACAAGTTATCATTATATCAATAAATACAATATTATTTATCGTGTTTTCAATTCTTTTTTTCTCATAAAACAGAGTGAGAAAGAACTACATAGATGAGAGTATGATAAGATCATACTATACAAACTCACCCACTATAAGAACGGTCAAGGGTGGTTGTCAGAAGAAGTGCAAAATAACAATGTAAGGACAAAATTTTGTTTAAATTTTAAGTTTATTAATTTTTGTAGTACTACCTAATAATATTTGAATTAAATATTGATTTTGTTTTTTAAATTTTATAATAAAATACGGGAGTTGTTGCAAAGATTATTGGGTGACGAAAATGAGTCAAATGTAAATAACACATATAACAACGTGCTTAGTACAAAATCCAACTACGTCAAAGGTCCTGGGTATAGCTCTGAGCCAATTGTGTCATCCTCATCAAGACCAGCTTATGTCACCCATCTTCAAGAGGAGAAACATCACTTACAATGTAATGAAGAAAAGTTAGAACTAAATGAACAAAAGTTAGAACGAAATGAATAAAAGTTAGAAAAGCTTGAACAGACAGTCAAACAAATACTTAGCCTCAATTATGTAGATAGCAGTGACAATGAAAACGAATCTTAGTTTGTATATAAGTATTTTTAAAAACATTTGTAATTAACATTTAATGATATTTAATTGTTTATATAAAATTTTAATTATTTTTAATTTTATTTTTGTATAATATAGTCCGATGAAACAAAAAAATCTAAGTATTACAAACAATAACATGGATTAAAAATGTGACCAATAATTATAATTAACATGATAAAATTTTCAGTAATAATGTTTATTAAAAAAGTAAAAATCATCATAAAACTTTTTAGCTACTAATAAGTTTTGGCTATGTTTTACAAACGTAGCTAAAATTTTTTTGCTACGAATATTGAATCGTTACAACTAATTTTGGGTGACGATTATTAACTCGCGGTAAATGTTATTACCTAAATTTACTGTAATGTAGCTAATAACATTTAGTCACAAAAGAAAAGCATAATAAAATATCATTGGCGACGATTCTGTCTGTTGTCGTATATCTCTTTTGGTTACGTACTATACTCATCGCGAAACATAATTTGTGACGACTGTAAAAGCATGATCTATAATATTTTGCTACCGAAATTTTGCAATGATTTAGGCGACGATTTATTATCATCGCTAGATATTATTAGCTACGAATTCTATACTTCATTTCTAAAATCCCATTGTGGTGCCAATACATTTCAAATTCGCCAATGTCCAAAAAGCTAATGGGTGCGCAATGCCACCAATAGCATATCTACTATATTGAATTGGAGTGCTCAATGCCTGCAATTGCATATCTACAATATTGAATTAGGGTGCTCAACTCAAGATCGTCCCTGAAATGTTTTAATAGTCATCAAAAACTGAAAAGAACACTAACGAACAGAAAGGGAGAGAATACGGATGGGTAAAAGGGATAATAAAGAAGATGACAAAGGATTACCATTGTTGGCCAGATTAGTTAGGTATGTGTTGAAGCTTGTCGGGCTTCATGTTATGGAGGGACCCAAGTTTGACCCTAAACATTAACGCAATAACGATGAATTGATCACATTATTATATAAACAAACCTTTTGAGACAGTCCGTATACATTCGGTGTTGCGTGCACCAAGTAATCAAATACCAATCTTAGTCCGTGCCACGGAAGTCTGTCCGTACGCTTATTTAAGAAAAGTAGACTTGGGAAACGGACGAAAAAGAGTGATGGTGTTGCTTGAAAATGACGTTTTCACTTCTTGTGAGTGGAATTCTGTGTCAATCACCTGATCCAACCGTGTGGGAAAAGCAAACTCTGCAGGCTGCTGTCCTGACGTGTAATCTACGGATGGCTACGCTCTTCAAAATAATATAATTAGACTAGAATTAACCAGCACCAACATAAGACGCATGTGAGATGGTAAAAAATTTTCTTGATTTAAGTAAGGCCGCAAGTTTAAATTTGCTTATATATTTAATCGTTTAAAATTTAAGGTAAGAGTTTTATTTCTCATAAGAAATCTACCTGGCTTGAGCGGAGTTTAATCTAGATGTAGATGACTTAAAGATATCTTCCTATCGTTAGAACCCTCTTAAAATACCTCGTTATCAACAAAAAAAAAGAATTAAACAACACCATTTTTTCAGTTTTATTTGAATTGTTTATTTTTATTAAAATTAATATAATTGATTATATAATATATATTTCTTATTTTGAATAATATGAGTAGATTATATTTATTAAATGTTTTTATTTTTATTTTATTTAAAATAGTTTATTATTCATTAATGACATAATTTATATCAAATTAGTAAGTTTAATAATTTGTAGACACACGAAAAGAGATTCATTTTATGATATGTGTTTATATTGTGTAGAGAAAATGGAAACAAATTAATATAATTAAGTTTAAAATAATTATATATATGCAAATACAAAATTTATTATGAAAATTCAAATTAAATATTAAGAAAATTAGTCGTTCATATATTTTTTTTAAATATAAATCTTAATTCAAATAAAACGAAGAAATTTCAAATCAAAAGTTATTACCTTTTCATATATTTAATATCATAAATACATGATAAGTTATAATTATTTTATTTCAAACTTCTTATCAACTTTTTACTCTAACACTTTTCTTGATAATTATAAGAACTTGGAGCACTACCAATTAACTTTTGATAATAGCTATTAATAAAGATACAAAACTAATAATATTCATCTTCTAATATATATGATAGGAAGAAAAAAAAATAGTATAACGATAAATTAAACTTTCTAATATTGCATAGGAAACATTAAAAAAAAAGTTCTAACTTTCTTCATTTGTAGAGATATAGATGATAATTATAAATGTGAAAAGATTTCAAGATTTACTAAAAAATAACATATATAATTATTAATTACAATACATAATTCAAAGAAACATATGAAAGGTTTTTTTTTTTAATGAAAAGAGCATAAAGCAAAGCTTACAATAAAGTGCGGGCTTTAACCATGCTATCCAAATTTTAGAACAAAAATTTAAGAAGAAGCTAGTGCTAGTGATTACAAAAGCTAGAAATAGCAAAAGATAATAGAGGATTAAATTGGTGTAAGGATACATGCATAGTTAAGAGTCATATTTCTTCATTAAGACAGATCATACTTTTTCATTAAGACGGACATTTGTATGTTCATATTGGTACTTACAAGATTGAGACTCACAACACTTGCTCAAGAGTATAAGTAGGAGTTACTGGTTTTTTAGTACATGTGACTAATTAGGAGACTTTGATAAAAGATTGCTAGAACTTTTGAGGGCTTACTCAAGCTTTTTTGCCTTATGGACATGTCTACAATACCTTAATAGGAGGCTAAGGAGGTGCTATAATTCATATTAACTTGATGAGTAAAAAGTTGTTACCTAATCTAAGTAATAAGCTCTGAAGTGATTATGTCCTTGGATTTTTCATAAACATAAAATAATCTAGAGTTTCTTTCTTTTCAAATTGTATATATTATGCATCCAAAAGTTATTATAAGAATAATTATACCTACTAAAGGAATTGTGGCATTAGATTTGATAAGCCACAGTCACCCTTAGTTTGTAAAGAGCTTGGATTAAATTTCAGACCACTAATGAGTATTTATAGTTTAAAAAGAGGTGAGCTAGGGATTCAGAGGATGATTTGAAGAGCTTGTATTGGTTAGAGATGTCAAGGAATCTTATCATATCCATTATAGAAAGCTTTATATGGAAATTAACCACATAATTATTTTTATTTAAGGATGTGCTTTTTTCTTCCACATAATTGCAACCCAGGGTAGTTTTTAAGCTTAAGGTATGAGGATACAAGGTTTTAAGTTGAAAGTCTCAGAGGAATGATTTAACTAAATATAATAATCCTTCTAGTTTGATCTTGGATAATAGTTTAGTAAGATATTCCTATATTGAGCAACAGAATCACATTGCTAATCATTATTATGAATGATGGAGTAGACCTTAGGCTCTTCAGGGTAGAGATGAATTAGATTGTTTATTATATTGGATCTGAAAGGAGATCCCTAGTTACTTTAGTTATCATGATATAAAGAAGCAAGTTTCCTACTACCAACTTTACATTTGATGATTTCCCTTCATCTTTAAGAGTTGAGCCATAAACCAAGAAGTAAAAGACTTAGTTTTTGTTTCCTACAAGCTTTTGCCTTTCATAATGCATTTATAAATCCATTTTACCCAAAAGCTTCAGTATTTGTTAGGATTTTCCAACCTCTTTTGGCCATCAAAGCTTTACTAGTAAGCGTCAAAGAGTTTATTTCGAGGCCTCCATCATTCTTTGGCTTACATACCTTGTCCAATTTTACCTTAGTAGAGGATTAGTCATTAGTTACACGTAGCTATAGGAATCTTCTCAACATCTTGTCAATAGTTTTGATTAGCCCTTTAAGAGAGAAAATCCTCTTTTAGATCTCCTCTACTGGAGGAATTTAGTCCATAAAGAGGATTTTTTTGGTAAAGATAGACAGCCCCAAATAGATGAATGGAGGATCCTTACATAATCCTGAAATAGTTAAAAGTCAATTGGAAAGGTGTTTAGCACAAACAAAAACAATCAAGTGATTTTTATTTTTGTTGATAACTAATCTAAAGAGCTCTTTGAATGTATTGGAAGAGGACATAGTAAGTTGTGGATTTATCATTAGATTTTAAAAAAAGTAAGAGATCATATGTTGGGTCCGTGACCCAACGGCTTAAAACTTACCACTATCACTCTTGCTCTGATAAATGTTGGACCCCGATACTTGATTAAAAATTTAAAAATAATAAATGAAATTAAATGAGTATTTTCGTATGTGAATTATGTTATAGATGATTATGAAATTGGAATGTAAAGTATATAGGGATGATGAGTTGAGAAACTTTAAGCATGAACTATGGTTATATATGCAAGATATTATTTGGTGAATGACAAGATAAATCATATGCATTGAGGTTGAGTGTAGGATAAATTCCAATGGCAAAGTAAATTGTTTGAATGAGGTTGAAATAGAAGAAGTGAAGTTGCCATGAATGTTAAGTTTTGTATGAGGATAAAAATGTATATGCTGATTCAGGGGAAATTAGGAAATAATTGAAATAGAATTGGCTAAAGTTGTCTGTTTTGAAGTATTAGCTTGTTCTTTTATCTTTACAATGATACTAAGTATGCAAGTTTTCAAGATTGAAGTTAAGATTTATGATTGATACAAGTTAGGATGTTGCATAGAGTGTATGAACATGATAGCTTTGATGTATGATGAGAATTTGTGGTTTTGATAAATTATTTGAGACAAGATTTGAGAGATTGATGAGAATAATTTAATGTTTGAATTGTTATGAAGTGATTTTGCATGATAAGAAGTGAAATTATGAAGTTTATAAGTGAATATGTTGTTAGGAAGGAGGTGGGAAGTATAAAAGAGGGTTTGGAGGGGTTTTGGGAAGCCCCATGTCCGTTTAACGGACTTAGAGTCCGTTTAACGGACCTTCTCAGGTCAAAAAGGACCCTTTGCATCGCCCATGTCCGTTAAACGGACATGAAAGTCCATTTAACAGACTTTTTCGGGTGAAATAGTGTAGTTTATCCGATACATATCCTTTAAACAGACATGCATGTCCGTTTAACGGATATTCTCGAGAAAGATGGCGATTTTGACACTGTTAGAGGCCGAATATGATTTTGTGGTCTTCATAAGCGTTGTATCTCTTGATGTTTTCTTTCAAATGGTCTAAGAACGAAAGCAATCTGACTTCTAGATTGAAAGTTATGGCTGTCGCGCCAAGATAGGTTCAAATCAATTTCGGGTTTAAGCATTGTTTATTCTTTTGGGCATAACTCACTCATCCGACCTCGGATTGAAGTGATTCTTGAAGCACTGAATTACTAATACATGTATCCTTCTCTCCATGAAAATTTGTATCAATTGGAGTTGAATTGAAAGAGTTTAATTGAATCTTATGATAATCAGAATGATTTGTTCCCTTATGATCTTGCTATTTTCCCTTCCTCATCCGACCTTGTCAAATCTTTTGCTTATATCTTTTCCGTCCGACATCCGAATGACTTGGTTATCAAAGAATTGGATTCCTAAGACAACTAATTAAATTTTTATGGAAAATTATGAATTTTAGAGCCTTAATTGAGGAAGATTGTTTAAATCAAAGTGAGTAGGGAAAGTTTCTAAACATAGTTCGGTATTTTGTGAAATTTGGGATCTGTGGAGATCCGATTGAAGTGATTCTTGAGGAAAAATAAAATTAAGATATGGGGCTACCAATCATATGAAGAAATAAAATGTCAATTTAGCCCCTAAGACTTACCAATGTTTGAATGGAAGTTCGGATTAGTGTGTAGTCTTGGATTAACATCTCAAAGTAATTTGGCCATAGATTTTGTTCTAGTAATCCAATTGAGGTGATTCTTGATTAAGATTAAACTAGAGAAATATGGCTACACTTTTTATGAAGAAATCAAGTTCCAATTTATTCTTTAAGAATATTAATATTCGGATGAAATTAAATCTCAGGAAATTGTGTTTTCATAAAAAGAGTCTAAAATGTTTGGACTATAACTTTTGGTGTAGTGCTCCAAATTGAATGATTTTGGTGGCATTATGAAATTAAGACAATGATGAACATTTATCTAGAAGGAAGTTTTAGCTAATTATTTCATTTTGACGTGAGAATAATGTCCCAAAGTAAGCATGACTTAAAGAAATATTCAGGGGCAGTTTAGGAACACCACTTAAAGAGTTAGAGATTTAGCCTAACATGGAGGGGAAATTCAGTCATTGGCCACTCATTTAATGAGATGGCACTATAAAAGAAGGTATTGTGTCATTGGAAGAGAAAGAAGCCCACGAAATTCATGAGAGAAAGAGGAGAAAAATAAAAGAAAAGAGAGAAGAGAGGGAGAGCTCGGTGGAGAAAGAAGGAGGAAGCTTAGGGTTTCTGATTTTTTGAGTTTTAAGAAAGGATTTTCGATGATTCAAAGGGAAAAATAGGGAAGGAAGTGAAAGCTCCAAGATGAGCCAAGCAAAGTACGAAAATGAAGAAGATAAAGGTAAGAGATGGTTTTGATCTTTGAGTTTTAGTGAGTTTTTTGGGTTGATTTGACTTAAGTTTGGTATGGGCTTGTGGATTCTCAAGCCAATTTTAGAGTTTTCGTGTTTGAATTAAATCACTTACGGATGTTTATGATTTAGGGCTTTTGTCTTGAATGAGAAAATTTGAGGAGAGGCTTAGGAGACTTGAGGGTTGGAACAAGCTTCAAGCATGGATAAGAGGTGGGTAATATGTTTATTTATTGAATTATAAGCTAATTGTAAGTTTTGGAAAAATCAAGAAAGTAAACATGTTTATAAGCTATTAGTTTTCAAATGATTTGAATCAATTGATTTTTGGGATGATTTATGAACTGTTGGATTCATTGTTTTCCAAATGAATCAAGAAATTTCAAGAATTGTTTCGGACTTTCAAATGAAATGATTCAATTAACTACTTCCAAAGTGTTTGAAGGATTTGATGAAATGAGCATAATTGTTGAATTCTTTATGTTTGATTGTTTG
>JANZLF010000009.1:19559658-19570276 GCA_026546835.1 Erythroxylum foetidum
TGTTTCGTTATGAAGATATTGAGTTATCGCATAATTAAGAAGATCGTGATTAAGGATTGAGATTTGTATGAGGAAAATTTTCCAAAAGTGGAAATTATCTGTTTGATTTTGAATAAGATGGATTAATTGATGAAAGTAATGAATAAAAAAAATTTACCGATTTCGGGTTGGCTAATCCAAGGTTTCCAACGCGACAAGTAATCTATGTTCACGCTCAGATGTCAGAATTTGACATTCAGTTCGACCCCACCGTTTGCAACGCTATGATTAAGATATTTGTATTGGATGTCGGTTTTGGTTTTATTTGTTTCGATTCGATCTGTATTTGTTTCATATTTCTGTTATTCGATAATTTGATTTCGACCGTTTATTCGATTTCGTTTCCAATCCATGTGTTTACTTCGCTTTGATTTGCTATATGATCCGATTCATTATTTTTTGTTCCGTTTCGGATTCGATTTACGAGTGATAGTGTTAAGTTTAAGAAGTTGGGTTCCGAAAATGGGATCCAACATCATATGCAAATGAGAGTTAAAAGTAACAATTTTTTGTATTTGTTATGAATTTTAAAACTTGAGTCAAACCTAATGTTATAGGCAAATAGTTTAAATAAGGACCCCTTTCACAAAATAAATAAGTAAAGGGATAGTAGATCCCCTTATCTCAATCCTTTCTTACCCTTAAGAAGCTTTGTTAGTTCTGCATTATCCAATACATAATAAGAAATGGTAGTAATGCATTTGTGGATCCATTCAACAACAAAATTGTGGAAACCAGTTGCTTGATTATTTATGAGGAATCTTCAACAATTTGAATCAAAATTTTTATGAAAGTCTACTTTAATAACACAAATCTTAGGGATGTCCTCTTATTAAAGCTCTTGAATAACTCTTAAGCCAGTAAAGCATTATCCCTTATTAATCTTCCTTAAACAAAAGGACCTTGTGTCTCATTGATTGAAGGTACAATGACCTATTTTAGGATGGATGCAAGGAGCTTAGTTAGGATTTTGTAAATGGTGTTACAATATGAAATTCTTCTAAAATTAGTTCTAAAAGAAGGGTTAGGGGTTTTCAGAATGAGGGTTATGAAGTTTTTGTTGATTTTTCTAAGCAGTTTCTTTCCCTAAAAGTTTCCTTTTTCTTTTTTCATTTTTCCTTTTCCTGTAGGTCTATCAGAAACAACCTTTCTACTAATTAAGGGTAAAGTTACATACTTTTGGACCTTCCTAGACCCCTCTACTAGGCTTTTGTTATTTTTGTCATTATTGTTATAGTCTCCTTCCCTCAAAGAACTCTAACATAGCTTTTATAACACTATTTTATTCTAAGTCTAGAATTTTAAAACAAATGAGCATTTAGTTCATTTAAACTAGGAGATTTATTATGGTTTTGGCTAAAGATAGTATTTCTACCTCCTCCTTGGTAAATACTTTGCTCAATTTTTTAATATATACTGTTGAGAATTGGTGAAAAATAGAATTTGTGTTTAGGAAAAGCAATCAACTAGAGTATCAGTTGAATTCTGAAAATAAGGTGCAACTCCTAGCTAATTTCATCTTAGGATAAGGTTAAGCTTCCATCTTACTCAACAAGATAAGTGATTTTATTGAGGTTTTTTCTAGCATTAATAGATATATGAAAGAATTTAGTGTTTTTACCTCCTTTCTTCAACTACTGAACTATGATCTTTTCCTTAAGATATAATTGTGAAGCCCATTTCTTTGATGTAATCCTTGAAGGCTCTCCTCTCCTTTTTTAACAAAGAAGCATTCCCTGGATGAAGGATAAGATCCTCTTAAACTTTGATTAGATGAAGATTAGTGCTAGTAATGTTTATATGAGTATTATAGAACCTACTATGGTTAAAGAGTTTGAGCTCCTTCTTTACCATTTTTAATTTTCTTATGTAAATGAAAGATTTATATCCATGAAAATCATAAGAAAATCCTTCCCTAATTGAATCTTCAATTCCCTCCACGTTAGTCAAGAAGTTGTTAAATAGGAAAGAGACATTTCTATGCTTAGATAAGAGTAAATTCTTAATGATTATTGGATTATGATAAGAAAACATGGTGTTTTCGAAAATCGGTTTACTATAAAGGAATTTTAGAAGCCATTTTTCATTAATCAGAGTTCTATCTAAATTTTTTTCTAATATGTCAATTTCTTTTATTTTTTTCTCTATGTAAAGAAATTTCTCTGAAATTTCAAGTATCATTAACACAATTCCTAAAGTCCTCATTGTAGTTTATTAAGCTTGAATTACAATTAGCTTTAAATATGTGGAGGATGCTATGGAAATTCCCTAAAATGATCCATAGAGAGCCTATATAAGAGTGTATGTCACTAAGTTTATTCCATAAAGCATTCCTCTAAAAAGTAAAATTAGATACATGGATCAAACAGAATTGAAAACTATTCTTCTTATGTATTAAGTAAATGCTCAGGGATGGTTGGTAAAAGACAAGTATCAAGGAGGCATCCACTAAATGCAGATCATATGTAATAACTAACCTTCCAATATAATGGAATTGGTGATTGGTTATAGGCTTCCAGTGCTTTTCTAGAAAACTTAGTTTGCTACATCTATCTACTTTAAGCTTGGTTAGTTTGCTACATCTATCTACTTTAAGCTTGGTTTCCAAAATACCTAGTAAAATTGTTTTTATTTCATGAAAGATATCTTTAAGGACTTGTTTCTTCTTCAGGTATTTAAAGCCCTTTAAATTCTAAGGCAATATATAATTAAAAGTTAGGGTGGCTCTTTGAGCGTTTTACATGATTCTTTCTACTCGATTTCCTTTTAGTGTCAGTGTTGGAAGTTCCAACTCTGGATGTGATGTCTTTAAAAAGATGATCCACTCTTGGAATTGGCTCTTCTAATTTAGAGATAGGGATGTCAATTGGAGAGCTTCACTTATAAAAGAGGTGTTTAAAGAAGTAAAAAACTTTACCTGGGATAAGAATATTATAATCAAATGATCTTTATAGGAAAAATAGGGATCAAATTCTTTGATGCTAATGCTTTTAGGCAATAAATTCCTCTCAATTATAACTAAACTAGTAGACTTTAGTACACATCAGTATAATTTCATGATTATGTATAGATGATTTTGTAGGATTACCCTCTCACAAGGTTTCTTTACTTGTTTTTGATGTATGTTAAGATCCTGGTAATTTTGAGTAGTTTCTTCTTTTGAACTTCTTTTAAGTTGGAATCCATTACGCACTTTGTTGAGTATTGGTTGGGCCCAACTTATAGGAGACTTGAATATACTCCTTAACCTGTATGATCTCTAAGCCTCAAGATAGGACTAGTATTTGGTAGGTCTTATTTCATTTCCACAATTACGCACATTCTAATATAACCTACTCTTCTCTTTACTACTACTTCCTCATCTATGTATATGGGATTTCCAAGGTGGCTTTCCAGGTAGCTAAGTCCTGTAGTTTAGTAATATTCCAAAGGAATAGTATACAACTTTATCCAAATAGGTATTTAGTTATAATTAAACACTCTTCATAGTCAATCCAATTCTCCATAGATGAAGGAAGAAAGAAATTTTTGATAAAGGCTAGGGTCCAACTTTAAGAATTGTCTGAACTAAATATTAAGAGTTGAAGGTGAACATGAAGTGGTAGCCTCATTAAGGAGAACATCATTGGGCTCCTGGTTCTTACAATTGTTCACTACCCAAGCATTCACTATAGGAAAAGTAGGTCTTTTCCAAAAAATAACCTAACCAAACTTAAAGATTAAGATTTAGCTCCTTCCTGTAGTACTTCTAGCTAAGAAACAACAATAGAGGAACCACTATAGCAAGAAAGAGGGATAATACTGGAGCTTCGTTGGTGAAGGGTCACCAGTAACCTATTTCCAAATTAGTTTGTAGTTGAGTCTTATCGAAATGGAGGGTTAGATTTAATCTCCTTGAGTCGAATGAGATTCCTGGAATTTAGAGGACTTGGAAGGACTCTGAGTGACTAGACTTGAGTTAAATGTATGAGGGGGATTATCAGTATCATTAGTCGAAGAATTAGAAGAAGATGGAAATAATGATTATGGTGATTACGTTGGATAGCCAAAGGGATTGAAATGGAGGGGATGATAGGAGGAGAGTTAGCCTAGCTTAAAGGGTAAGTTTGGTTGGTATCTAAATGCTGAGTAATCATATTACCTAAAAAGGGAAAACTTAGATGGTGAGGAAAGGAAATTTAAAATTTTTCTCTAGAAACAATAAAATCAAAAGGTAGGATAAAAGCAGCCAGAAAGTAAAAATGCCTTTAAATTAGCACGCAGTTAGGGCAACCTGTTTAGTGGGAAAGATGGAGATTTATGCTACACAAAAAGGCTTGACCAAGAGAAGGAGATGTTTAAGGCTAAGGATATGATGAAAATACAAGGGAAATCTTAGAGGAAAGGCAATTATAAGGGAACATGTGAAAAAGAGAACAAGCTTGAGAATTACAGAAACTTAAAAGTATTGTTGTAAACTTAAAAGCCTTAAGTTAAAAAGCCTAGTGACTTTTCATTTTGCAAAAAATATAAAGAATAACTATAATAATGATTGAATAAAACCTAGAAACACAAACTTAATAGTGCAAAAAGTCCATTGAAAATCTAAGGCATACTTGTTCTTTAGAGGTAAAGAACTTGAGACAAGTTTTGCTTTGTCTAGATACCAAAAATAAGGTCTTATTATTTTATTATCCAAACAAAACTTACACCAAGAAAGAAAAATTTGGGCATATAACATTGATAAAAAAGATGGGTAGATGGGAGAAAGATGAGGTAGGTTAAGTTAGGTTTTCTTTTTCAATTATGTTTTCTTTAATATTAATTTATTTTATTTTATTATAATATGATGAAGAATTTAACTTGTACTTGGCATCCCATATGTAACTTAACACCCAATTACATTAACAGAGAGTCTAACTTCGGGCTATTTTTGTAAAAAAAGTTGAAAGTTTAAGTATTTTATTGTCACCTTTTAATAGTCTAACAATAATTAATTACATAATTGTGGAAAGTTTAAATTTTTTGGTGGTAATTAACCTTTTGTTAAATATTTATACATTATGATTAATAAAACAAAGAATTATCTTTAAGATTTTTATAAATTAATATATACCCGTTTAATATTATTTATATACATATTCTGCAGATACGAAACATAAAGTAAAAAGGTTTAAATGCATTAATATCATATTAATTTTTGTGATATGAGTGTGAATAGAAACAAAAAATATTTGTTTAAATATTTTTCATGTATAGGTCTTTGTGCATGTAGTAAACATAAAATTAATAACACATTAAATATTGTGAAATTGATTTTATATAATTCTAAAATGAATGTAAGATAATATCTATAGTACATTTGAAGTCAAATCCATTTTCTAAAATACGTTTTTTTTTCTTATGCATATATGTAAAGTATTCTAATAAAAGCTTAACGTACGTTTTACAAATTAAAAGTTTGATTCACTTTTAAATATTAGTAATATGAAAAATAATATACAGATTGAAATTTCTTGTCATTAAATATCAATTAAAATTTTTTGATATTATCTTTTAAGACAATATCAAAAAATTTTAATTGATCCATAAAATACGAAGATTTAATAGTGATTAAAGTTTTACTAGCAAGATCAAAAATAAATAATGATAGAAAAGTTAGGTATATCATACTTAATATGCTTAAATGAAATACTTACAATACATACCTTTGAAATAATATCGATATTGAAAATAAACATTTAATTATGTTAAAAATTAACATTAGTTATATATATTTAACAGTCAATCTTTCTTATTCATGTCTTGAGTTCGAGCCGTTCCAAATTACCATTGAGCCTATTGCTTGGGTTATTGTGTGATTTGAAGTCATAATTTGCATCTGTATATAATATATTCAAAGTTTTACTCAATATATATCTAAAAGATAATAAATATGTTGAAATATAAGTGAGAATTTGTCCCACATCGAAAGAATATATGACCTTGAGCATGCATATAAGCTTAATGAGTTACTCCTCCTAATACCAATTAGTTTTAGGGTGGAACCTCATTGAGCTTGTATGTACTCAGTTTATTTAGGCCCAATTATATAAAAATTTAACATGATATCAGAGCGGGTTGCTCTTGAGTGTTGGGCCATAAATTAGCCCACATGTGAGGGGGCGTGTTGAAATATAAGTGGGACTTTGTCCCGCATCGAAAGAATATATGACCTTGAGCATGCATATAAGCTTAATGAGTTACTCCTCCTAATACCAATTGATTTTAGGATGGAACCTCATTTGAGCTCGTATGTACTCAGTTTATTTAGGCCCAATTATATAAAAAATTTAACAAAATATAACAAGATTTGTGCCACGGCTGCTTTCGGTGGCTTTAAGTTGGTACAAACTTAGCCCTCGTGGGCTGCCCTCCAAGTAAGTATTAGCATAATCATTAATATTAGGAAAAAAAATTGCTGCATCATTGTTAACAAAGTCATGATAATGACCGAAGGAAACATTCAAAACGTCATTTGAAATCCATGTTTAGAAAAGTTCATCTGGATTTATAAGTGGCCGTGAATTTAACTTATGGTAAACTGAATAAAGTCCAAATAGTGAGGTGTAGTGGCACTTGGAGTGGCCAACTTTCACTTGCTACTTTGTGGGCAGAGTAAAGCATGATAAACAAGAGTACTCGCACTCTTCCACCACTAGTTTGAGAGAACTTGGTCGTAAAGATCGCTTATCTTTGATTCTCAAACCTTCACATAACAGTCCTCAACTGATTCTGCTCAGTTATTTCTATCTCGACGATGACATGATCAATTGGGTAGGCTACTTAAATGAACTGCATTTGGAGTATGATAATAGCATGATCTTTGGTTCATGATATTATAGAATGAGAAAATGACTTCAAAGGGAGTATGTGGCTTGACTTTAATTACTAATCTTGCATTGCTTTTGTAAGATTAGAATTCAGATGTACTGGTTTTAGGTTCACATCAAATAAATTTTTCATGTCACAAAATAAGATAATAATTTCATACACAATTTAAAATTAAATAATAAATTTAATTTAATTAATATTAATAAATCCAAGCGTTTTTACACTTGCACTAATAATTTCGAGATCTGCAAAAAAAAAAAACTTAAGAATACCATCAATCCTTGCTTCTGATCTTAACTTCAAAAACTAAAAATTTCTTTTTGAAGAATCCTGTACCATCAAATTAGACCACTCTGAAAGTGGCAATCCAGCGTTTGTGGAAGACTAATAAAGGATAAGTTGACAGTAATTGTACTTTTAGCATGCGAGTTACAGCCTTTTAAGAGAAAAGAAAGGGACGATCTTGTAATAGTACCCAAATTCTGTGGTCAGGTCACCTCTGTCAATCTTATGTATCATTACGTAGTGTCAACTATGTCAACCCTACTCATTACGTTCTAGACTTTTGAAAAATCAACGGTCGTGATCATTCAGTAATTTTCAGCTCTCCCAAAATAGGAGACAAGAAAAGAGAATTGCATGGAATTTTCCAGGACAGTGAATGCCTGCCAATACAGCGGAAATTAGGAGGACAAGAACAAGTTTGGCAGTGATCTCACTTTTTCAGATTTTGAAAAAAGCAGTGATCATATGCTTCGAGAAATGCTAAAAAGAAGGCAAATAATAAGTGGAGCGTCCACTAATCCACCAATATTTTAACTCGTGATAATGCAAACAGGTTTTGGACAGAGTAAGCTTGTGTAAGTTGGAAATGAATGTACTGGTTGGTTTTAGAAATATCAGCTAATACTCCATATAAACTTGTCGTGCACATTAATGGAAGTGCATTCAAGGATGTGTATGGTATGTTTTGTGTTGAATATGATAATATGGTAATCAGTGCGGGGTGAGAGTCAGCTCATACATAAGTTCAATTGATATTTAATGAAAAGATGATAGTGTGCCAAGTATTAGCACACCTACTTTAATGTTTTTCTCTAAATCTTGGGAGTGAGATGAGATTCCAAGAAACCCTGATGGAGAACCATGGACCTGTGAAAGACAAGAAAAGAAGCATCCATGGTGTGATTCGCCTCAAGGAAGCCTAGGACGTGACTTGCATGGACATGAGCTTGCAAAAGAAAGCTTAGGAGTTGAAATTGGATCAGATTTAAAGTCTGAATGTTCAAGGCAAGGGGATGAACGAAATTCTCATATCATAGGCCCAACATTAAAGTCTAATATTCCTAAAGATCCATTACAAGATGTTGGAGACTCAATGACAAGAGCTAGGGCCAAAGCAATGAAACAAGCATTGAATATAAGAAAAAAGATAAAACTCTATTCTTCTTTTTTTGCTTTCATTAGCCTCTAAGCCTAAAATTTTAATTATTTTGTTGGCTAAAACCTAAAATCATATATCTACTACTAATCACAAAAACAATCATATCAAATCATTAAGAGTACTTAGATCTATTGCGGAAGCATATTTGCATCCACAAGAAGAACGTGATTCTTGGTGTCTTGCAGTTATCTATCTTTCAAGTTAATATTTACTTCTGATTTTCTCAAGAATTGTCTTTTTTTTTTTACTGATGAGATATCAGAAAGGACAATTGTTCATATGATATTGGGACCATAACCCTAATTTTTTATATATAATTTGTCTTATTTCTATTTTAGCCTATCATAAAATAAAAATCAAACTTTTAGGTCTCTATACATTAAAGCTCATACTTTATTAGATATCATATAACACAAAGTATTTAACCTTAATAGATTACTTTAATCGGGCTTAACTTTATGATAGCTCAAAATATACAATTAATTCATATATGTACGCACACGTTGGATTAAATATAACAATCTCCCACTTGGGTCATATGTATATATATAATATGTTCGAACCCGATCCGGAGATCGAACTCCAACTGTTTATAACTTAACACTCTTACTCTTGCTTTAATTTCACATCTATTGGACCCGTCTCCAGAGCCCAATTTCCGGAGTCCTGAAGCCCTGTGCTTATTACCTTGCAGGGTCCTTAGTTGTAACTCCACATTCGAGGCGAGCGCATACTATGTAAACACCAAAATCATAGGTTAACTTACTCATATGAGTTGTAGCTCTATGTCTCAAGTTTGTTTCGCAACAAGAATCACCTCAAATGGAGTTGTATAACTCAAGATATACTGAAAAAACCTAAAAGAGCTCATACTCCAAGTATGATCTCCAAACCGACCTCTCACTTACTTAATGCAAACTTTTTTAATTTGACTCCAAAAGATACCAATTTTTGTGGAGAGGAAGATATATGTCTTAGGAATCTAATGGTTCAAGTCTAACCTCAATTGGAGGTCAGATGAGAGATTTATACCCAAAGAAATAGACTATGTTCACTTCCAAAATTAAATTGGAACTCTTTTGGCGCGATTTCCATAACTGTTTATTTAGATGTCAGATTGAGTTTGTTCTTTAACCATTTTAAAGAATACATCTAGATATAAAACTTTCATGAAGACCACAAAACGAGATTCGGCCTTTAAAAATTAAAAAATGCACCATCTTTCCCGATGTCCGTTTAACGGACACAATCGGGTGAAAGTGTCCCAAATGCTTCGAGAATGTCCGTTAAACGGACATGCAAGTCCGTCTAACGAACATGGGCAGGCTAAGGGGTGTTTTTGCACCCGAGGCTGTCTGTTTAATGGACATCCATGTCCGTTTAACGGACATGCCATTCTTCCCAACTTCAAAACCTCTTCCAAACACCTCACCTTCAATCTAACTTCATAACCACTTGCATTCTTCACAAATTTAACTTATTCTAAAGTATAAACACTTCATAACACCTTAAACACCAAGTTCAACTCACCAAATTCACAAATTACAACTTAAATGGTTAATCAAATCCATGAATTCAATCCTTAGTCATCAAGGCCATCATAAGCTCACAAGCAAAATAAACATCAAAAATGACTTTAACAGTTATCTTCCAATTGTCATAACTTCTTACTCCAAATCCTAAAATGTACATATTATACCTCAATGGAAAGATAACAAAGTGCTCTACAAATTTCATTAAGGATGCAAAACTCAATTCCATCATTAAAGGAGGTAAAAACTCACTCAAATGACTTACTCATATAAGGACCAATGAAACAGTAAAATTTGCAGCATGAACAGTAACTGGTATAGGTTCAACTCCCATAAGTTTTTATTTCTAACTCCAATTAAGGCATACCATACACCATTAGAAAGCTCTAAACGTATGTTACATTCTTCAAGAAGACTTCCCAATTCAACTCAAACGCTAAAGGGGTCTAAATCACCATCAAAGGTTTTGTCAAATTTTGTAAAAATTTGACAGCATAACTTTTAAAAATTCATATCCAATCTTCAATTCAATGCAACCTAACTCAAGTACTTGCATATAAACCTAAATCTTCAATCTCTCATAACACCACCCAATCCAAATATTCCAAAGGATCAACTACTATAGCAGCCACACACTCTTAAAACTCTAATCATATCCAAACTATAAAACAATGCATTTCCCTTCTTCTTGTCAAATGCAAACCATACAACAATACATTGTGATAAAACATATATGAATTGCACAAAAATA
>JANZLF010000009.1:19592959-19607412 GCA_026546835.1 Erythroxylum foetidum
TCCATTAAAGACTTTTGAAAATAACCATTGAAAACAATGAATCGTCATCTGTTTCTTTTTTTCCTTTCTGCAAAAGTTATTTCATATATATATATATATATATATATGAAATAACTTTTGCATAAAGGAATAGAAACAAAAATAATTCGTCCATGTGGAAGAAAAATAATTAAAAAACTCTCGATGATTTAACATTAAAAAAAAGGTTGTGATATCACTTGATAGAATTTAATTTCTTACGATGAAAATCATCATTAATCACAAAAACAATTATGTAAAATTATCAAGAATACTTAGATCTGTTACAAAAGCATACTTTGATCCATGAGAAGAACGTGATTCTTGAGTCTTGCAATTATTCGTCTTCCAAGTCAATATGTATATCTGCTTTCTCTGAAGAATCGTTTCTTCTCTTACCAATGGGATATTAGAAAAAACAATTATTTATATGCCTTGGGGATCATAATCTTAATTTCTTATATAATTTGTCTTATTTCTATTGTAGCAGATCATAAAATAAAAATCAGACTTTTGAATCTCTACACATTAAAACTCATACTTTATTATATATCATATAGCCCAAAAGCTTTAATCTTAATAGATCACTTTAACCGGGCTTAATTTTATGATAGCTCATAATATATAATTTATATCTATATACCTACACATTAATTAAATCCAACATTTTTTATTTACAGCTTTACTCTTAAAGTTAAAATATTTTTCGTAAAATAACTTTTATTTGGAAGCAAGCTAATATAACGAGAAAAAGGGGTTGGAAAGTCCGTCACTAGAATCCTTGCATTTACGTGCAAATGCCAAATGTTAGGAGTTGACTAAAATGCCAAGACTAAGACTATGGAGACAAGTTGGGCCTAACTCGGGGGTAAATGAACTGTTATGAAGTTTATGGTTTCTATAGACAACATGGGTCCACGCTTTTCATTTCAATCGGTCCAAAAGGAATTTGGTTAACCTTTTCTTACATGTGAGGTTCAACGACGAGTTAGGTTAGGGCCTTGCAACTTTCAATTGGGTGTATTATGACTAATTGATTTTAAGTAGATTTATTTGAAGTAAAATTAAAAAAAAACAAAAACAAATCTCCTATATGACCTTATTTATTTTAAAATTATTTTTACTTAAAATTAGTAAAACAATTTTATAAATAGTTAAAACAATAAATAAATTTGCATCTTTATTTAATTGTTCAGTTTTGTAAAATTTAATTGTTTTCTTCATTGTAAATCTTTTAAACTGACAGAACCAATAATCAGTCCAAAAGAAATGATAGATAATTATTTCAACAGAAGCCATTTTCCAACGAAGTCATATCCTATGTCGACTCTCTCTGCTATCTGCCATTCCAAGTCCCAACGTCTTGGTTTGGAAATTACCAACTGGCGCCTTCACAAATTTTTATAATAAACCATACTCCTAGGTTTTGATCCAATCCATGAATTGGTTCTCTTCTCTTGTTAACCGTTCCACTCTCGCGTCAACCCACGTAGCCTCGTGTACTCGGGTAAGCTTCTTTTACTTATTAGTTATTAGTACTGCTGCTTTTTTTTATGTCTCCAGTTTATCCGACAATTGAAACCAAAATTAGCACGTTGTCCGCATGTTTGTAATTTAATGGACTATGTGATGAGTGTGTTGTAGTTAACTAAAAGAAGATTAAAAAAGTTAGAAATTAAAAATTCATCTTTAAATCTCAACTCAGAGTTATTAATTTAATTTTAATATCATCGAAAAGCTTTTAAGAAATGTAGGAAGAGAGTGAACTAATTCCAAGTGAACCTATACATAATTAGACATACCGTATTTGAATTAAAAATCTTAAGGCAATGAATTATAAATGATTGTCTTTCCTAAGTTCTTTTTTAAAGTGAGGTGATTTTTCAATATACTTTTAATAATGATAATTTGTTATCTTTTTGCGGTTATGATATGTAAATATAAAATTTACTATTTTAGTTGAACTAGACTAGAGTCATTTCCAAAATTCAAATTCTTTCTTCTATTATATTTAAAACTTTAAAAAAATAATGGTTTTTCAAAGCATAGTAATATTAAAATTCGAATAATAAATAGAGTAATCCCGTAAAATAACTAAAACTTGATAGAAATGGAAAAATATAGAGCTATAGTGTGCCTTTCTTAGGTTTTAGATTGTTTTGTGAATATAGTTACGTACATTTTTAACAGAAAAAAAAATGCCCACTTAAAAGATTCTAAATTATGTTATTATTAATTTGAAGCCGTTTCATGTTTTCTTTGAATTAGTTCTATGCCTAGCTAGGTTCCCACCCCCTCTCCTTTTCTATTATCTTTTTTAATTCATGTATACTTACCTGAGGCATCTATTACTAACAAGAAAAGAGCGGTCAGGGTTGTTTAACGAAACAGGTATCGTGTTTAAGGAGGAACATTAGTTTATAAATGTTAGATAATTAAACTATAACCTGGAGCCACTCCTCATGTAAAACATGTCAACTTGTATATGTATATTTGACTGATCGCGTTTGGAATCTCAATAAAACTACACAAATGACGATAGCTTAATAAATAATTGCAGAAAAATAACATAAATTCATAGTTTTACATTTCACTTCCCATCGCATCATATTTATATTCACATCTCTAAAGCAACACAGTTATAGAATAGATTAAAAAGGTTGTGGTGTTGTACCGATATTACTTGTAATTGTACTACAATAATGCTGTATTCATGACTTGCAAAAGGATTAAATATAACACTCCCCACTACTTGTAGACACAAATCTCACTTGTACTTGATGAACCATCCCATTGTCCTGTCTTCATCATTTAACTAATCTCACTTAAAATTCACCAATTCCTATGGGTATCTCTCTCAAGCTGTTGCTTTAAAGCTCTTTTTCGCCAAATTGAAGGACCATATATAATCAGGCACGCAAGAGATAACGAGACAACAACACAATTACCACATGAAAACCACAGGTACGATAATACTGTTCGGTAGAACAACCAGTCAAAACCTCTATTCATTTATTCTCTCTCACACATCAAACCCTAATACACACTACAACTCGATCTAACTTTCATGGTCTTGTGAATACAAAGAGCCTTTCTTTTGCTTGAGAAGCTAGGAGGATCTTCTCAAAGTCATCTAGCTTTCTTTTGTTTTTTTTGTTTTTCTTTTTTAGCTGCCGGTCTCCTATGTTGTTGAGTACTTTCTCTTCTTCTCTTCTTAAAAGCATCGTCAACACCTTTTGTTGTTGAGTCAGTTGAGAGACCGTAAATAAGACTGCGAATTTGATTTTCAGATAGGAAGACCTAACTTCCTTCAATCATTGTCTGTTTTATCTGTCTTAGGAAACTCTTTAGCCACTTTTTTTTTTTCTTTTTTGGCTTCCATTATTGATCTTGTATTTGGAATAAGTATAATTAGATCGAAGCTAGCTAGCTAGCTCTTCCTACTTCATCTAATTGATAAGTTTTGATTTCGTTAAAATTCACATAATTGACACGTATTAAATTGAGAACAATTTTGCATAGACATAATTCGCTTCTTTCTCGAAAAGAGAAAGGTTATTGTGGACACAGTTCTCAGAAAATGGCTGCGCCGCCCAGTAAGCGCTTGCGGAGTATGTTGCAAGCTGCAGTGCAATCAGTTCAATGGACTTACAGTCTCTTTTGGCAAATTCGTCCACAACAAGGGTAACTAATCTCTCCAGTGATGTGCATACTCACTACCAGATTTCTTGTCTCTTCAGATTTTGTTCATTATGACATTCACTTAAATAACATCGAATATAATCCAGGATCTTAGTGTGGGGAGATGGGCATTACAACGGAGCAATCAAGACCAGAAAGACAGTGCAACCAATGGAGGTTAGTGCTGAGGAGGCCTCTTTGCAAAGGAGCCAGCAACTTAGAGAGCTTTACGAGTCATTGTCTGCAGGAGAGACAAATCAGCCGGCACGTCGGCCTTTTGCTGCCTTGTCACCTGAGGACTTGACGGAGTCGGAGTGGTTTTATCTCATGTGCGTGTCATTCTCTTTTCCTCCTGGTGTCGGGTATGTTTTACAGTGCAATTTCCTTTCTTTCCGCTCCTTCTACAGTTTCATTTTCAGTTGTTTGATAGACTGCAGAAGTTTCAGTATGCTAGTTAAGTTAGAAACATTATGAATGCATGATCTCTTCAGTTTTGGAGCCCTTTAGAATAGTAAGCCTAGTAAACGTAGCTCCTGTATTCTTTGGAGGACCTGTTCTGCAAAAGAGCAACGGAAGAAAAAAGAACCTCTCTCCAGAAGAAGGTGGGCACTTAATGAGGGTATTCAATTCAGTTTTTGCCTAGGAAGGGATTAATAAACTGTGGATGCACCTTCGCTTGTTTTTCATCATTAAATGGGAGAAAAAGTTGTTAAATCCTTCAGTAAGAGTAAATGCTTAAATGGAAGGAAAGGATATCCTATTCCTAGTCCACATAGGAAGAGTAACTAAGAATATTAAGAGAACGGTGAAATGGTAGCTAAAGATTGCACGATAGACAATAAGTCGTCTTTCGCAAATACACGCATTCATGTTTAGTTCGCAGAGCGACCCACATGACCTTCTGTGAATAGGAAAAGGGGAAACATAAAGCAACTGTCTTGTGATTCATTTATTTTCCGAGAAAAAGTTACTTGTGATCATTTATAGTACAGTTCGAAGCCAGTTGATCACTTGATTGCAACTTTTACTACACGTTAGGTGGGAGCCTTCAACCCATCTTCAAGGAAAGTCCACTTGGCTTAGGTTTCAGCAGTTTGACAATTTAGAGATCGAAAACTACATTAGAAAATGTTAGCCAGAGGTGTATGGTCTCACAATCAAAAGAACTTGGTAACGGTTGAGCTATAGACATTCAGGGGAAAATACGAGAAATACCTGTTTTGCTATCCATAATTTTGAATCAGCTTTTTGATGCCAAAACTTCTGAGTTTTCACAACCTTTACGAAAGTTGATTAATTGGATGTCGTTAACGTCTTTCTGTAATTTTCTTAACGCCTGAACCTCTTAACGAGTCAGAGAATCTGAACGTTTACGTCTTACTTAAATAGAAGAAGAAGACCTTAACCTTATATATATAGCATTCATATTGAGGTCTACACATCATAGGTCCAATGCATGTTTGACTCACACTGATTAGGATCTTTTTTCGCTGGACTTTAGCCCATTAATATTTTTTATTGAGTCATTTTATTATCTTTAACCAGATCAAATTCAATTTGATTAACCGTAAACTTATTAAAATTGTAAAAGCATAATTAATCATTGTCCAACCTTAGAAAAATTACTAACATTCTCCCATTTGGAATAATTAATTACAATAGTTGTAACTGTAATAAAATCATAAAATCAATAAAAACGGTTAAGCCAAATCACTGTCTAGGTCGACTAAGTTTAAAAAATCATTTGATCCAAATATAATGAAAATCTATCATTCTGTCTCGTAAGGCTTTTGATAATAGAAAGTATTATATGCATGTGTTATGTGCAACACAAATTCAATACAATTACGCATATGTAATACCTCACTAGCATAAAAGAGAAAATAAAGTGTGACAAATTAGGATAATACTTGTATGATTTGAAATGTATCATTTTTTTATTTGTAGGTCTCAATTTCGCTGAACTTTATGCTAAACTATACTAGAGATATTTGCTTTCTCTCATTAAATGCTAATCTGCATTAGAGAAAACCTTTATGGGATTAAACACTTATATCCCCCTATATCATATCAAATCTAAGGATTTATATATGCAGCTATATGTTTCCTAATGATATAGACTTCAATCTATATATATGTGCCTAATGACCTTTAAAATGTTTACGATCGACACAAATCTTAAAAATTTCACCTGTATCATGACAATATATAACAACGTGTATGATTGAGAGCAAAATGATGACCATCTTTATTTATAAAACATATTGTCATAATTCATGAAAAACATACAAATGTATAAGGAGAAAATGTAGTGATTCCTAATTAATAGTGTCCAAGGACTTTAATACACCTATACTATATACATGTCTCTAAAACACATGTGGGCAAAGTCTTTTATTCAAAGGATTAGGAAGCATATCTTGAGTCATCAAATGTTTCACCTTAACGTCACCTTTTTGTATCAATTCCTTGATGGTCAAATACTCGATTTCTGAATGCTTAGACCCTGTAATATTCTCATTACTGTTATTGAATAACATAGCAAAATGATTATAATAGTACAACTGAATGAGTCTAACCATTGAATCAACCACAAATATCAAAAATTGAATTTTTGAGTCAAATTGCCTGTGTAGTAGCCCTAAAACATGACACTAACTTTGCATGTATAGTCGAGGAAGTCACCTGTGTCTACTTAACATTCTTTCATGATACTACACCATCTGTTAATATAAAGATATATCCTGATGTGAACTTTCTGTCATCTAGACACAAAAGAAAATCCAAATTTGTATACCCTATGAGATTTAGATTCTTGACCCTTCTATATGTCAACATGTAATCTTTATTTCCCTTTAAAGATCTCAACACTTGTTTAACTACATTCTAGTGATCTATTCCTAGGTTAGTCAAATATCTACCTAGCAGTTCAACGACAAATGTAATGTTAGGTCTAGTGCACACCTGATTATACATCAATCTACTAACCACAATAGAATATTGAACATTATTTATATCCTTTAACCACAATAGAATATTGAACATTATTTATATCCTTTCTCTCTGTATATCATTCTTTGGACATTATGTCAAAGACAATCTCTTAATTACTATAAAAGTTAGGTATTACAACAAGTTTACAATCAACCATATTAAACCTTTGCAACATTTAATGTATACTTTCTGTGAGAGGCATAATGAGTGTTGAGACTTGTTTTGGTGAATTTGAATATCTAGGACAAATGATGCTTCTCCAAGGTCCTTCATTTCAAAATACTTGGCAAAAAGTTGCTTAATCTTATACAATATGGTTAAGTCATTTGATGCAAGTAAGATATTATCCATATACGAAAGTAGAAAAATAACTTTGCTCCCTCTGACCTTGTAATATAAGCACCTTTTAATTTTATTTTCTACAAAGTCAAAAGAGGTAACAACCTCATCAAAAGGTGCCACTGTCTAAAAGCTTGTTTCAAACTATATATTGATTTTCTCATTTTGGAACCCTTGATAGGCTTTTTTTGATCCTGAAATCCTTCAGGTTATTCCAAATAGACCTCTTCATAAAGGTCTCTATTCAGGAAAGCAGTTTTAACTTCCATCTGACATAGATCTATATTATAATGAGCAACTATTGCTATAATCACTCTAAATGCATCCTTAAAGGATACTGGAGAAAATGTAACATTAAATTCAATTCTTTCTCTTTAATAAGATTGCGAGAGTTGCCAGGCCGTCAGTGCACTAATTCCCTTCGCGGAAGACATGCTGAACTTGTACCTCCTAAGCTCAATGTAAAAGTCCTCATATTCCTGTCACCAAAAAGGTATCCTCAGTCATCACTATGTGAAAGGCAGAGAGAATGTTAATGACCTCTAGAGAGTCCGCTTCGACAACAACCCGTCGATATCCCAAGTCCTAGGCTAATATAAGTCCTGAGAAAACATCCCAAAGTTCTGCAAATAAGGGCGAACCCCTTCTGATATCCTGCTGAAACCCCCCACACTATTTCCCATGACAATCTCTAATTAAACCTCCAGTGGATACCTTCGTGGACCCTTGTTTTACTACTTTATCTGAATTGATTTTTAGCCAACCCGCCAAAGGTTTAGTCTAGCCCACAAAGCTACCCACAGGTATGCCCTATGTTGGAAACAAGCAATTTTCGATCACTCTTGCTCTTGCTACCCAAACGATGTAATCCATTATGATTCTGGTACCATCTTCTAGCCATTCAAAGCCAGTATAAAAAAGGTTTCTATTCTGCAATTTCCTCAGGAACCAACATGCGACATCAAAGATTGTGGCACACGCTTCCTGCTGCACCAGCGTATGCTTCCTGAGGTTTGAATTCAGCTATGTTCCCTCGTCTTGCCTAAAAAAAACCCGTATCTACCACCTCCTAAGGAAATTTACACCAAATAGCTTTCACTCCCGAGCAGTCCCTCACCATATGAATAGTTGACTCTTCATGCCCACATAATTGACACCTACTATCCATGGCAATATGCCGGGCCACTCGTTATTGATTTGTTAGTAGTTTCCGTTTAACTACCAGCCAAAGAGATGATCTAATTCGTTGTGGGCCTACCCTTTTCCATATAACCTCCCAAAGCTTGTGATTGATGTTCGTGGGGCGCCCTTCGATTAATTCATATGCTGATGCCACTGTGAACCCCTATGGTTGGTTGGTCCCCACACGGACCCGTCGTCCCCTCTAGCTTCAACAATAGGGCATATATTCTTTATTTCCATAAAAACTGTGGAAGGAAGGTAATACTGAAACTCATGTCATAGCCAGCTGCCCTCTTCATTCGTAAGGTCCACGACCGTAGCGTGTAGGATACTATCAGGAATTTGAGAGGTTGTCATAAGTATTAGTGGTCCCCATCCATCTACCCAGTTGTCCAGCCAAAATAAAGTACGCCTCTAGTTATCCAGGTTCCATTTGATACCTTGCCGAACAAATTGCCAAGACGTCGATATCCCCTTCCAAATTACCGAAGCCCCTAATCTAGAGATCGTGTGGGGTATATAGATAGCATCTAATCTATATTTTGCTCATAGAATCTGAACCCATAGTGTAGTGGATTTAGTTATCAAGTCCTAACCTAATTTAGCGAGTAACGCATCATTGGTAGGCCGAATGTGTTTAATTTTTAGTCCCCCTGCAGCTTTAGGCTGACACACTGACTCTCATTTAACAAGTTGCATTTTACGGTGTTCATTCATTGAACCCTATATAAAATCTCACATGAGTTTTTCCAGATCGTCACATAGTTGGCGCGGGAGATGTATCATTTGAATCGTGAAAATTGGTAGCAAAGAAATGACAGCTTGGATAACCCGGCCCGCTAGTGACAACATCCTAATGCGCCATCCTGCATGTTTCTTCTGAGCATTATCGAGGATGTGTTGATAGATAATTCAGGTTGTTTGCTCGTGGAGCAAGGAAATCCCTAAATACATGCTAAGATTATTCGTACAAGTAATCTGTAATTTGTGGCTGAGACACCTTTCAATTTCTCTAGGAACGTTATTAGAGAAAAAGATTTGCGTTTTTGCTGTGCTTATTTTCTGCCTTGATGCTAAGCAAAGATCTCCAAAGTTTTTGCTATCACCTGCGTCTGCATATCCGCTTCTTCTACAAAAAGTACTAGTTCATCTGGAAAGAATAGGTGAGAGATAGGAAGTCTCGTTCGACTCGGCTTTAATGGTTTCCAACTCCCGCAACCCACCTCCTTCGAAAGGAGATATCCTAATATCTCCATATATAGTACAAAAAGTTAAGGCAAAAGGAGATCACCTCCCTGGCTCCACTCTCAATTCTTATTTTTGGCATTTTTTACTCCCCTGTGTGGCCCACTCTCAATTCTTATTTTTAACATTTATTACTCTCTTTCGTGGGCTCCACTCTCAAATCTCATCCCAACGTTTTGCATTTTTTTTGCAAAGTTTAGTGTCATACCAACGTTTTTATTAAGTCCCGTTTAATGGCTGTAAAAGATATGGAAGATACGAAATTTTTGGTGTATCTCTTGTCGTGGCTTTCAACATGACCTCAGGTCTCGTTTAATTAAATTCTTGAGTTTATAAATTCTTTTGAAATATTTTATTCAATTTTTTTATTTTCATTAACATATAAATTTAAAATACTCAACTCAAAAAATAGTAGTAAAATAATTTTACAATTAACTCAAAAATAGCAGTAAAATAATTTTACAATTATGACTTCTAAGCTCTGAATAATAATTTAAATGTAAAGTCTCTAATTTTTAATATATTTTTAGCTTATTAAATATTTGAATATTTGAGTGAGAAGTCATTGAAACAATTATTATTCATCTAATTGCAGCTCTTTTTCTTTTATTATTATAAATCCCTAAATTTACTGTATTCTAAAAAATATGATTTATTTGTATTTATTATTTAAGTTCTCAAAATTTATTTATATTTATTTAAACTAACGTAATATTAAATTTACTTTAAATTTTAATAAAATATAATAAAAATTATTTGACAGTTAAATAATACTGTAAATAATTGTGAATATGACAATTGCTTCATTAAAGAATATATTTGAACAATTAATAATATTTGAAAATATTTTTAGATTCTTATTTTATTAAAAGAAGTTGAGGTTGTTAAATAATTACAAATTAAGAGAATGTTGTATTAATTTATGACCACTTTTTCTTGTGATGAAGTGTTGGATATGGATTTAGATTATCTATTTTTTGTATTAAGAGAGTGTTGCAAATGACTTTACCAAATGAGTTAATGTTATAAGTTGAAATTTTACAATTTGTTAAAGCTGCAGATTGTTATCCCAAATGTTTCAATTGTTTATCGAATTTTATTGATTGTACTTTGACTTTGGCAGATAAGTTTTTCAAAGTTAAAGTTATTAAAAATCTACTTAAAGTTATTAATATCACGAGAAAAGTTGAATGATTTAACTATTTTGTATATTAAGAAGAATATGTTGAACAATATTGATCTTAATAATATTATTAATAATTTTACATTCAGAGGTGCATGGAGAAATTGTTTATATATATATATAAATTATGATCATTTATGTATTGGTTAGTTCAATTTTCTTAATTTTTTGCAATCTAATATTATTATTCCATTGCTGCTATTGCTATTTTATTTTTATTGCTACTATTTTTAGTGATTTTATTGTAATTGACATTTGCAAGATATTATTAATTGATATTATGATCATTTAATATTTTGTTGAATATTTGAACTTCTAAATTGAGTTACTTATGTATGGATATTAGTTTTTAATAATAAAAATATATTTTTAAAGTTTATATATTTATATATTATCAATTTATTAAGGCCCTTTTTTTTCTTCAATCAGGACCTATAAAATATTAAAAAGGTATGACTACTGTTTAATGCTGATGAAGTCAAAGATTAAAGTTACCAATTGAATTATGTTGATTTAGTATTTTACTATATGGAATTTGTTTGGGTCGTGCTTGTGGAGCCACTACTCTTCTATCATCATAGCATCATCATTATCATCACCCAATTTAAAATCCTGCGATGAAGCCACTACTCTTCTGTAAGTGGTACAAAGAATTGCGGTTTACAGCTGAGAACCTCGTCAGCGTTAACTCCACTGTTTGAACACATACGCGGCCTGGACCATTGAAATGACCATTACTCACTTCACCAATCTACTAGTTTTCGTTTAGTAAAAAAACGGAAAATTTTAAGCTCGAATCTCGATCACTGAAGATCGGATCTTGGGAAGGGCCAAGACAGATGGATTATGTTATTTTTCCTATCAATTTTACAAGTCTGTACTGCGTTATCAACCTAGTAATTAATGGTTAAATTCATGGGATGCTGATTTATCTTGGTGATGGAGTGAATATGCCATTTATCTATGTTCGAACATGGTGCAGACTGATGGATCATATCAGAATCGTTTGCTAGAGAAAAGCAAGTGTTGCATGTAAATATTTGTATGCTAGCTGTTCATAAATGCCCTGTAGTAATAACCAGAGTGAAATTCTTGTGGTGATTTGCTGGAGATCGAGGAGAAAATCATTGACGATTGTCGTATTATGCAGGTTGCCAGGAAAAGCATATGCAAGAAGACAACACGTCTGGCTTTCTGGTGCAAATGAGGTCGACAGCAAAACCTTTTCGAGAGCAATCCTTGCCAAGGTTATACCTGCCTGGCTTATTATCGTCTTCCATAACTTATCATTCACAACTTAAACTATATTCAACTCACTAGTTCCTAAAGACCTAAACCAAATACTTTTTCTACATGTTAAGCTGCTTGGTATCTACTGCGTGTTCCTTCATTCACAACTTAAACTATATTCAACTCACTAGTTCCTAAACCAAATACTTTTTCTACATGTTAAGCTGCTTGGTATCTACTGCATCTTCCTTCTATTACTAATTTATTAACTTCAGTTCCTTTTTGTTTCTAAACATTATCGAAACATGGATCAGAGTGCTCGTATACAGGTAAATTATGTTAACCAACAACCTCGTGCAGTTTGACTATTTGTTAGATAATGCACTTTGTTTTCCTCAACTTCTTCATGATTATTAATTAAGTTGGTCACTCTAATTTCAGACCGTAGTGTGCATTCCTCTCCTTGACGGTGTCATCGAATTTGGCTCAACCGAGAAGGTGAACCAACAACAAATAGATTTATTGAACTTTTGATGTACATACATTTGTTTGGTTGGTCGGAAAATAAATGCCCCATAAACCACATATTACAGGTCCAAGAGGATGTTGGATTAATACAACACGTAAAAGGATTCTTCACAGATCACCACCACCCTCCCCCACCAAAACCAGCTCTTTCTGAGCACTCATCTTCCAACCCCGCCACGTCATCTGACCACCACTCTCCTCCCATTCCCACCACCATGTACGCAGCCAACGACGACGAGGAGGATGATGAGGAAGAGGAACACGGGTCTGATTCAGAAGCCATAATTGGTCTGGGGACCGCTCGGTCGTTCCACCCAAGTGAGGCTCAAATCGGCCTAGCCTTAACAACAGCGGCTGAACCAAGCGAGCTGATGCAACTGGAGATGTCTGAGGACATCCGCCTCGGCTCGCCCGAAGATGGTTCGACTAATATGGACTTGGATTTCCACTTGACGGCTACAGTGAATGCTGCAAATGACCAGAGACGAGTAGATTCGTTTAGAGCCGAGTCGGCTCGGAAGGGGACTCTAGATCCGTTGAACGGTAGCTTTCAACTACCGGCCTCTGGTTAGCATTGAAAGTCTATCCATATTCTTACCACTTAGATTTTACTTTTAATGATGATGTCGTTTTGTTTTAGCCAGTAATAAGTGTTAAACTTGCAGGGACCCTGCAACTTGACGATATGACACAAGAAGACACACATTACTCTGAGACGGTCTCCATCGTCCTACAAAACCAACCAATTAGGTGGGCCAAGTCCTCCTCTGCATCCTCCACTCAGTCAGCGTTCTTCAAGTCGACAACCCGTTCCGACCACCTTATCCATGTGGCAGTCGAAGGCACGTCCCAGTGGCTTCTCAAGAACATCCTCTTGATTGTACCCTATCTCCACAAGAAGTACCGTGAAGAAAACTCCCCCAAGCTACGCTACGGCGACTCCGCCAGTAGTTTTAGGAAAGGCACGGCTCAACATGAGCTCAGTGCCAACCACGTGCTCGCCGAACGGCGTCGTAGAGAGAAACTGAACGAGAGGTTTCTTATACTGAGATCACTAGTACCCTTCGTGACCAAAATGGACAAGGCTTCCATATTAGGTGACACCATAGAGTACGTGAAGCAGCTGCGAAAAAAAGTACAGGACTTGGAGTTGCGAAACCGACAGGTGGAGATAGAGAAAAGGTTGCCTGTCACAAGCCCTTTACAGAGAACGAATAGCACTTCGAAAGAGCAGAGAAGATGGCGTCAGAAGGGTTGGTCAAGGTTCAGAAATCAGGAAGTTGAAGTAGCAGAGGCTAGTACCGGTGCTACGAAGGCCAAGTCATTGGACGCGTCACCGCAGTCGCAGCTGGGGGAGGAGGGTCCAAGTGTACAAGTGTCGATAATAGAGAGCGACGGATTGTTGGAATTGCAATGCGGGTATAGAGAAGGGCTGTTGTTGGATATAATGCAAAAACTGAGGGAGCTGAGGATTGAAATCACTGCGGTTCAGTCTTCATTGAGCAATGGAGTGTTTGTAGCAGAGTTAAGGGCAAAGGTGTGTCTTTGGCTTAGCTTTTGAATGTAAAGGCTCGAGCTTTCCATTTTCGTCTCCATTTCTTTTGAAGCTAACAAAATTCCATTTGATGTGCAGGTGAAAGACAATGTTAATGGAAGGAAGATGAGCATATTTGAGGTGAAGAGGGCAATAAATCAAATAATACCACATGACTAATGTATCAGAATTTGTAGATCAGTAGAGTTGGATAACAATCCAAAAAGAATATAAATGATTTTTAATATTATTTTAATTAGTTTTTGTATTTTTTAGCTAATTTATGGTTGTAGGCCAAGAGATGAAAATAACAACTTTGAGATTTTATCAGTCTAGCTAGGGACCTCCTTGACTGATTGAAGAAAGCAACTTTAGCCCACAACCTATTGAGCCTTCATTTTGGTTGAAGCAAAGTGTCAAACACTTGGTGTACTGTTCACGCTAGCCTTCAGCAGATAAAAATTGCAGCTTTGGTCTCCTCTGCTTTGTAATTTGAGTGTAGGATGCTCCTTCAAAATT
>JANZLF010000009.1:19623629-19639464 GCA_026546835.1 Erythroxylum foetidum
ATAGCGCAGCTCCATAATGAGATGAATGAGTTGAATGGGAGGGGTAGCACATCATCGCAGCAATCAAAACATCCACGGTCACCGAATGAATAGCGTACTTATAGTCATTTCGTATGAATTACAAATACTTATTATGTACAAATTAATTTTTGATTATCAATTAAGATAATTTTTACTTTATATCATCAATCAACTTTCTGTTTTAACAAATTAAATGTAGAAACAAATTAAAATATTATACACAGATAACTCATAACTGTTTAAATTATACATCAACTATAAGATTATCAAATAAAATTTAATGACACAAAAAGTTTTTTTAAAATTTTTTTGTTGTAAATTTACCTATGAAAAAACAAAGTTCGTCGATAAAATCTATTAGATTTACCGACGGATAACTACTAACCATCGGTAATATTGACATTAACTTACTGACGAAATAACCAATTCCGTTGGTAACTTTACTGAAGGAATACAACACAAAATAACCATTGGCATATTCACCCATAGATACTATTGCCATTAACTTAACAACGGAATAACCAATTCCGTCTGTAAAGTTACCGACAGAATAACTTATCTACGGTCGTTTCTACGATGCTTTTGTCCATCAGGAAATTCCGTCGCTAACTTCGCTTGCCAATGGAATATTTAAGTTTTTCGTCAGTAATTTTCATCACTAAACTAGATTTTTTTTGTAGAAGTGAAAGATTTGACTTAATTCCATCAACCATTATCCCATATTTACCAACAGCATAGTGTACATAGACTCTTTGCATCACTATTTTGCTTATGTTACATGAATTTATTTAATATTTATTTAATAGCACAACTGAACAAGAGCTTTTTCCTTGTATAGGTTGCAGCTCCTATTGAGAGCTAGTAAGTCCATTCTTTGGGAAGAAATAGCTCTGGTGAAGAATTTTCATTGTGTGGCAAACCCCAGCATTGTTTTGGAAAATTTTTGGTGATTCTACTGTTGCATGAATTGTACTGTCTGCCTCTTGAGCTATTCCTGCAATCTGCATATGTCGTTATTACAGTCAATTAGTTGAAGTTTGTGGCACAAGTAAAGAAACATGCTTTCAGAAGTTTAAACCTCTGCCCCTTGATATTTCCATGCGTAACTCTTGCACATTGAGTTTAAGTGCCTGAACAACCCTCGCTGGAAGGAGAACAGGAGAGCAAGCTGCATACACATACCAAGTGTTGATACATATCCACTAAATTCACATCTTCTTTTCTTTTCCTTATATTGTAATACAGGTATTTGGAGAGAATCAGGTACACATACCTGGCTTCTTGTTGTATTGGTAATTCGTGCCGGCCCTTTGTGGAAGGAAAACTCCTGTACCACATGTCTTTTTGTGACCAGCGTCTAGAAATATTACTTGCATTCCCTGTTCTCCATATGCCCAATTAGAACCGTAGAATCTTCTTGTACCATTTCTCCTCTGGATACCTTTTGAGGGCTGACGCATGGTATATAAAAGGCAAGAAACTCCATTAATTAGCATAATGTGTGAATCCTGATGATGCTATAATGTTGAAGGGATCAAATGAAGAAAGGTCGAAAACGAAACATCCCAAAGTAATATTGTGCTTACCATTGGCAGAGGCAATCTAGGCATGCCGCGATGCTGTTGAAGTTGTGGGGGGTAGTTAACACATTCCTGTTACGAAAAGACAGCTTGCATAAGTCATTCTGATAGATTCAGAAACGAAACATAGCGAGAGTGTCTCGGGCTTTAGAGACTAAACCAACCTTGCCGTCCCATATTGCCTCGTCCAGAATATGAGAAGGTAGCCATGATATTCCTTCTTCAAACCCATCTTCACAATCCACTTTACAAGCCATGATCAGTCAGACAACGGAGAGTCCTTCTTTTCGGTTCTCGTCTTTGTATTTGTAGTAGAAGAGATAGACCATGTAAGGCTTTTAAGCACCAACTTCTAACCTGAAACATAGCTACGATGGGGGAGTTGAGAAATAGAAAAATAGAACTGATAATAGATTAGATAGTTGGGCCCTACTACGTGATGACGACGACGGTGGAGATAATTATTGACTAATTGAACATGATTTTCGACTCAAATTACGCATACAAGCCACGTTACCTTTATGCAGTGCCTCTATATACGGAAACTTACACTTCTTTTAGTTATATATATGTGTTTACTTTCCTATACATCTGACTTCTTTTTTAATAATTTAGGATTACTTACCATTTGTTACTTGTTTTCAATCTTAATTTATTTTGACCTCATAGCCCAATTTATTTCATTCCCTTTCTTATGTATGAAGAAAGAGATGTCAAAATGTCTTTTCAAACTTGGCCTTAAGAAGAAACAGTTAATATTCATTGTAGAAATCTTCTTTTTAATGGGTTGAGAGTCCGTCAAATAAGGTAATATCTAAAATTTCCTAGACCAAATTGAGAACATTTGGATTCAAATTTTGGAAGTAAAAAATCGATTTGAATGTTTACTTGTGAAAAAAAAAAAAGTGTCCAAGATTGGAAGGATAATTCAGTAACTTTATGATGATCAATAGCAGTGAAGTGGGGTGGGGTGGGGCGGGTTGGGTTGGATTCGGTAAACCCCTTGTTGCGTGGTTGGCGCAGTTAACGCTTCACGTAATGATGATAACAAAGACATCCTCTCTGCTAATTGTACTCTACTTTTAAGTTCTAATAATACCTTTTTTTTTTTTTACCCACGGGTGTTTTAAAAAGGTCTCAATTCGTGAAAAAATGTCTTTAAATCAGCTATTTTTAGACTAATTTTCGCTCAAATCAGGTCAACCTGTAAAGAATAAAGTACTGACTAAACAGATTTTTCTATTTTCAAAACTCGAACCGAGACCTCACACCAACCTATTTAGTTTCTAATAATACTAGTATGGTATCTGTAGGTGTGATCAGTTGAACATGTCACGGGTGATGATTATAATGACCTTTTCCAGTAATGTTAAATACAACAAACGCATGATAAAGCTAAGCACTCTTTTAAGTCTTAACCACCACACCAGCTCACCAAGTACCTACGTCCTTGGATGTTTTGGAACCCCTCAGATGTAACCATGTCGCCAAATGTCAAATACGAAAAGTTTGACGGTTTTTATAAAGGCACCAACCTGATCTACATTTGGATTACCCCATCGGGAAAGATGGAGGCACTGAAGAAGTATGTGGTGACATTGGTGAACCACTTGTACCTGCTATCCATGTGTTGCTTGGAGACATGCCTTGGGAAAACTGCTGCTGTTCAGTAACTAATTTCTTTCTCCAAGACACGAGTGCGAAAATTGACAAAACATCGTCAGACCTGTGATGACTTGGGGGTTCGATTTTCATCTGGTTGTAGGAAACTAAAGAACTTTTCTTGCTCTTGTTGATATGATACGTAATCAATTGAACATACAAAGGAAGATGTATTTTCAACGAACTTTTATTTCCTGTCTAGCTCGGAATTACATAATTATTGATTGAATGTCTCATAACGGATGGTCTGATTTGGTCCCTGCAGATTATCCTCCCTGTGAATGTGAAAGCGCTCCAACAGGATTGTATTCAATAGGCATTGTTGGCATCATCGGGACTTTACGCTCATATGTGCTTGAAGATGAGGTGGCTGATCATTTTTTCCTCAGTTTCACCACTTTAAAGATCTTTAGGGTCCTTTCAAATGGTTGACAATTCCAGGATAAGACATGATCTTCGAGAGGCTAGCCTGCCCGCCCTCATTTCCTGAAATAGTGGCATAAAATCCTAATCAATAGTTACTCAAAAACAAATGCATAGTTACATGTTCAATAATCAAATAATTTACAACCTTTGAATAGCGTAGAGGACTTCACTGCTATCTGGCGATTCCTCCAACTGCATCAAGTCACAGGACATCACGAAGGATGCTAGAAACAAACTGCTCAACTTCATGTTAATCTCAAGTTTTCGAAATCATTATTACAGGGTCAAACATGAACTCATCAATTAATTAAAAATCATGGTTCCATTTCCTGGCTTCTCTATAAACTGACGTTTACATGGAAACCACAGAAGCAAAACAAGTAAGAAATCAGGATCCTCAATCTCCAGTAGTTGTTTTCTCTCACAGATCAACAGCAATTTCAGACACACACATATGCTTGGTAGCCTTTATGAGCTTGCGGGTCTCTTCATCCATCTCAACATTATCTTTCCTCATTCGCTCTGCAATTATAAGGGGCATTTTTTCTGCTTTTGCATAAATTTGTAGAAGAGAATTATATATCTGAGTACTCAAATGTCCACCATTCCGAAGTATAACCAAGAAATGTTCAGCCCCTTCAATATTCTCTTGCTCCTCCAGAACCTTAAAAACTTCTTCAATTAACCTTTTGTCAGGATTCCACTTCTTAACGCTACCAATAGCTTTCTTCAAAAACTTTAAGGCTTTCACTGTTTGCTTTGTTTTCAAGTGACCCCAAGCAAAGAGTTCCCAAGTTGTGTATGAAGGAGTGATGCCCTTTTGAATTATGTGTCGGTAAAAGTTTTCCGCTTCTTGCATCTTGTCACTATTAATATAAGCTGCAAGAAGTACATTTGAAACCCTAACATCACCGGTTCCAGACTCTGACTCCCACTCTTTATAGAGATTTTCTGCCTCTTGAATTTCCTTCAGTTTCACCAGTGAAGATATCATGCAAAGATACTCCGCATCATTAAGCTTTTGAAAGCATGCTTTCATCTTCTCCCAAATTCGATGTACCCCTTCCTTATTTCCCATGTTTGTATGTAAACTCAGGAGGGAAGAAAACGCCGCACGAGATTTTCGAACAGCCATCTTCTCCATTTCCTTCAAAGTTGAAACTGCTTTTTCATGGAGTTCACTTTTTATGTACAAATTACTTAGAATACTATAAGTTACCCAATCTGGATCCAATTTTGCTTTCTTCAGGAGTGTAAAGGTTTTTTCGGCATCTTCAACATCATGTCGTTGTCCACATGCAGTCAATACTAGATTATAAGTAACAAGATCAGGTGAAGTTTTTATCCTTAAATCCTGAAATACTCCTTGAAACTTCTCCAACTTTCTATTCCCTATGTATAATGTGAGCATGTGGTTAAACGGAAGGGGAGACTTCAAGAGACCACATTCAGACATCTTCTTCATCAAAGCCTCAGCTTTCACTTCCAATTTATTCTCAACGTAAGTATGGAGAAGAGCTGTACAAGTTTCATGCCCTCTCATCCTATCAGGAAGGTCTTCAAAAAACTTCTCTGCACTAGCGAGACCTCGAACTTTTCCAACCAAGTCCAAGTGAACAGCATAGTCACCTGGCACAAGCCTCATATCTTGCTGTTGAGTCATCCATTCACACACCTAGAGAAGATACCAATGACATTGTGGTGTTGAGTTCAAAGATCTCAATATTCAATTTCTAATCCGGTTCCAATTAGCAGTTAGTGCCACTACAAAGCATCAAAATAACTATAAGTTAAAGCAGAGTACATGTTTCCCACCTCACAATATCCAATCTTGACCAGAAACAACATAAACGCACGTCACACTCATTTAAAACAAATATTAGCAAGAAAGGAATCAAACCTCAAGCGCGTGCTTGTAACGCTTGAGCTTGCGAAGCTCTCTAACAATCCGATTAAGCTGATACTTCTTCACGCTGTTTCCCTCTTCTTGCCATTTCCTTATAGCAACCACCGCACTTCGCTTTGTATAAACCAACTTAAACAGTCTCTTCCCTAGCGAGTCTTCTCCACCACAAATTCTCGAAGACGCTTCTTCAACTGTCACAGACTTCTCTGCCGCCGCCTCCGCCCTTGAGAAGTAGCGCCGCACGGCAACTACAAGCGTTCCACGAACTGACCGGAGCCACATAGCGTAGCTATCAGGGTTTTAGTTTACGTGATAGGTCACCGTTAGTTTGGTCCTCATTTTATGAATTGCCGATTTGGGCGTGGGCCCAAAATTAAGGCCCTAATTGAAATAAAACGTTCTCGATCATCTGATTCAGGTTTCTGTAGAGGCCACTTTATCTCTCTCCCCTTTTTCTCCTGCTTCAATCTTTTCGACCTTTAAAGCTTCAAATGTCTGGCCGGAAGTCTGTTACCGGCGTCAGGAACGGCGTCAGAGTGGTCGTTGCCGGCGACCGTTTCACTGGCAAATCTAGCTTGATTGCTGCGATGGCTACCGAGTCTCTCCCAGAGAACCTCCCTCACGTGCTTCCTCCCACTCGCCTTCCCGCCGATATGTTTCCCGATCACGTGCCTGTCACCATCATCGATACTTCTGCAGCGTATCTTATACTACTGTTTTATCTGTATACTGTAAATTTTTTTACGTTTGAGCTTAAAGATTACAGCTTGGTGCTTAATTGTATAGGTTAGAGAATAGAGGGAAGCTTATTGAAGAATTGAAGAGAGCTGATGTCGTGGTGTTAACTTACGCTTGCGATCAACCTTTGACCCTTACTAGGGTTACCGGTTTTTGGCTTGAGGAACTCCGTCGATTAGAGGTACTTCGCTGTTTTGGTTTCATCTTCAATTATCTTAACTAAGTTTGTTGACACATTCTGTCTTTGTATTGCTGGATGAAGTTTAGATATTTTTGGGTTGGTGTTTAGGTGAGCGTTCCTGTAATTGTGGTTGGGTGCAAGCTAGATTTAAGAGATGAGAATGAGCCGATTTCTTTGGAGCAAGTCATTGGTCCAATTATGCACAATTATAGGGAGATTGAGACCTGCATAGAGTGCTCAGCAGTTACACTTATGCAGGTAATAACTATGCACTCTCCTTGATCACTGAGAGTTGGTATATTTGGTTTGCTGTACAGTTTTTGATCTTCTGTTTTGCATTTTTCTAACTCACAGAAATTTCCCACTTTTTTTTTCTTTTTTCTTCCTCTTTATTTCTGGGGATTAATTGCAAATGTAGTAAGAGGGCTAGATACCTTCGGCCCTAATGGGCTAGTCTTCTATGTGGAAATGCATGAACATGAGAAAGTGATAGGATCAACAAGGAAGAGGGTAATTAAGACAATAGGAGGGATAACAAAAAAGGGAATAAACCATTGGTATGGAAAGTATACTCTAGGAGAAAGAACAGTGGGCCAGAGGAGAGTTAGTTAGTAGCTGAGGTGGCAAGTAGTTAGTTGTAACATAATGGATCCTAGCTGGGGTTTTGTGAGGGCAGAGAGGGGGGGAGAGAGTAAGGGGAAAAATAGAGAAGAATTTATGACAGAAGGATAGTGAAACCTTCTAAGGAGCATTTAGCTCTGGGTAGGGAATCGTTACATATCTCTACTGTAAGGGTCTATACTATTGATATAATTCAATTATATTATGTAACTCTAGTGTTCAAACACTAGAGTTCTATCATTGGTCCGACCTGTCGGATAATCTCATCGGAAGGTAGGATCCTTTTTTTTTTTGGGCACCTCATTAATTGTGGAGGTCCATATTCATGCCACCCGATGCAAGAGATGTAGGGAGCATTGCTGCTGGAAATGAGTAAGATGATGGGTAAGCGACCAGAAGAGGGACAAGGGAGTGCTACCTCAGAGAGGAGGGCAACTATGGCTGGTGAAAAGAGTACTCAACATCCTCAACAGTATTTTCAGTCGGAACAGTCTTTGGGTAATATGAAGGAGTACAAAACATTTGTGAAAAAGGTGGAGTTACCCATGTTCGATGGCTCTGACCCTGTGGGATGGATCACAAGGGCCGAAATATATTTCGAGGTTCACGGTACTTCAAAAGAGGGGAAAATTAAACTAGCGCTCTTAAGTATGGAGGGGTCAACCATTCACTGGTTTAACCTCTTGAGAGAGACCGAAGATGAGCATACATGGGAGAAGTTGAAGAACGCCTTAATCGATCGATATGGAGGGAGACAATTTGAGAACCCGTTTGAAGAACTCTCTGACTTACATCAAACGAATTCGGTGGAAGAGTACATTGAAGCCTTCATATTCGTGTCTTCAAAGGGGATGTTTACCTGAAGCACAATTTATGGGTTATTATGAGTGGGTTGCGAGCTGATATTAGGAGGAGGATGCGCACGTTCAACCCAGCCAACAAGTTCCAGATGATGGAAATCGTAGGAGGAAGAAATGATTAATGAACAAAGAAGTAGTGAGAACTTAGTTCCTTGATATCGCCCTTGGAATTAGAGGCGTGATGTTAATTTTAGGAGCAATAGTCGGGTTAACCCAACGTATACAGAGACGGGCCATGTAGGGTCATTGGGTTATGGAGCTATAAAATGAAAAAACTCGACCCGTTTGGCTACCGTTCCCACACTAGCTCACAGAACAGAGCTCCCATCTCTCACACAATGGCCCCGATGAGACGATTGGAAGGTGAAAGAAGGGGACCGCTAGAAAAAACCTGAGGGCTACGACACATTTCGTACCAAGAGTTGATGGACTGAAAGGCTAGGGGACTATGTTTCAGGTGTGGGGAAAAATTCCATCCCTTACACTAGTGTTCTGAAAGACAATTAAGGCTACTCATACTAGATGATAATGAGACATTAAATGAAGATGGGGAAATAAGAGCCATCGAAGGGGATGATAACGAAGAAGAAGAAGTAGCTCTGGAATGCAGAGCTATGGGGGTGTTTGGGATAAATAAGGTAGTGTTATCCGAAAGTAAAACTATGAGGATAGATGGAGAAATACATGGGTTCCCCATTGTGGTGTTGGTGAATAGTGGCACGTAACAATTTTATCTCTCCGGAACTCGCTAGCGGTCTGGGGTTAACGATAGAACTTACCAGGCGGTTGGGAATCCGATTAGGGGATGACCATATGGTAACCACAAACAGGAGGTGCATCGGAATTCCTATTCGGTTGGGGGTGCTAGAGTTGAAGGCAGGGGTGGCTTGGTTGCAAACGTTGGGTAAAGTCATCGTAGATTGGAAAGAAATGACTATGCAATTCCAATATGCTAGATGAAATGTAAAATTATGTGGCATGCACGCACCAAGTCAGTCCAGAAAAGAGGAGTTCAGTGCCCAAAAGAGCCAACACCCTTGCATAGCCTATTAGATAGTGTGTTTGGCGAGTGGCAGAAGTTATTGAGACAAAAGAGAACCAACAATATCAACTTAACAGGAAAGAACAGGAGGAGATGAATATTGTGCTGACACAATTTTCGGAAGTATTCCAAGAGATTGGAGGATTACCTCCCAAAAGTAGCCATGCTCATGCTGTTGTTCTGCAGCAAGGGCACAGTCCAATTAGTGTAAGGCCATATCGATATCCCCATCATCACAAAGATGAAATTGAGAAATAGGTCCAAAATATGTTGCAAGTAGGCATCATATGACCTATCAAGTGCCTATTCCAGCCATGTCATTTTAGTTAAAAAGAAGGATACTTCATGGAGAATGTGCATAGATTGAGCATTAAATAGAGCACGATACCAGATAAGTATCCTATTCCAGTGGTGGATGAACTTTCAGATGAATTGCATAATGCTCATGTTTTCTCTAAGCTAGATCTCAAGTTCGGATATCACCAAATTAGGGTTGTTGAGGAGGATATACACAAGACAGCTTTTCAGACACATGATGGTCAGTATGAATTCCTAGTGTTGCCATTTGGATTGACCAATGCATCAGCTATTTTTCAGGCTGCAATGAATGACATTTTCAGTCCTTTTCTTAGAAGGTTTGTTATGGTGTTTTTTTATGACATTTTGGTCTATAGTGAAGATTGGGATACTCATCTAGTGCATTTATCAAGAGTCTTGGAGGTTTTGAAAAGAAATCAGTTTGTGGTTAACAAACAGAAGTGCAGTTTTGGGAGATGAACGGTGGAGTATTTGGGGCATATCATTTTGGGTAAAGCGGTGGTTGTGGATCCTACAAAGATTAGTAGTGTGCTGACATGGCCTATTCCTCGAAATGTTAAAGGAGTTCGAGGATTCCTTGGATTGACAGGGTATTATCGTAAGTTTATTATGGACTATGGGAAAATAGCCAAACCACTCACTGAACTAACAAAGAAAGAAGGATTTCATTGGATTCCTGTAGCCCTTGAACGCTTCGAGGCTCTAAAAAAGGCTTTGACCTCATCCTCGGTGTTAGCCCTTCCTAACTTTTCACAACCTTTTGAGATTGAATGTGATGCTTCAGGAAAAGGGGTTGGTGGGGTCTTAATGCAGAACAGAAGACCAATAGCCTATTTCATTAAAACATTTTCAGCAGGAAATCTCTCTAAGTCAACCTATGAGAAAGAGTTAACGGCTTTAGTATTAGCGGTGCATCATTGGCGTCACTACTTGCTTGGCAAACCATTTGTGGTCTATTCTGACTAGAAAAGTCTACGCCATCAACTGCAACAAAGGATTACTACGACAGATCAGCAATGTTGGATAGCTAAACTATTGGGTTATCACTTTGAAATCATTTATAAACCGGGACCAGAAAACAAGGCTGCAGATGCACTGTCACGGGTTTATGAAGCGGGGGAGTCCAAGTCCATCGTTTCATACCCGCTTTGGGAAGAAGGCAAAACACTTCAGCAAGAGGTGTAGCAAGATTCGATATTGTGTAAAATTATACAAGATCTGCAACAAGATCCCAATTCCCAACCTAGTTTTTCATGGCATCAGGGAGTTCTATTGCACAAAGGAAGGCTGGTGGTCTCATCTACATCCCCATTTGTTCCACACCTCCTAAGGGAATTTCATTCTTCACCTATTGGAGGACATTTAGGATATCTATGCATGTATAGGAGGATTGCAAGCAATATTTACTGGATTGGTATGAAGAAGTCCATTCAAGACTTTGTCAAGTCTTGTGACACATGTCAGAAGCAGAAATATGTTGCTACATCTCCTAGGGGTCTACCGCAACCCTTACCAATTCCCAACTAGATTTGGGAAGATATCGCAATGGACTTCATAACGGGACTTCCTAGATCTAAAGGATATGAAGCAGTGCTGGTCGTGGTGGATAGGCTATCTAAATATGGCCATTTTATTCTGCTAAAACATCCTTATACTGCTAAAAGTGTGGCTAAAGTGTTTGTTAAAGAAGTAGTGCGTCTACATGGTGTTCCATTATCAATCATAAGTGATCGTGACCCTTTGTTTGTGAGTTATTTTTGGAGGGAATTGTTTCGACTATAGGATACCATGCTTAAAATAAGCTCATCTTATCATCCAGAAACGGATGGAGAAACCGAGGTTTTCAACAGGCGTGCAGAAACCTATTTGAGGTGTTTTGCTTCTAAACAACCTAAGCATTGGTCATATTGTATTTCCTGGGCAGAATTATGGTACAATACAACTTTTCATATCTCAACGTATTCATCCCCGTTTGAAGTGGTGTATGGGAGGAAACCGCCCATACTAATGCGGTATTTACAAGGCAAAACTAGAGTGGAGGCAGTGGCTAGGGAGTTAATGGATAGAGACGAAGCATTAAATCAGCTAGAATACAATTTGAATAGGGCACAGGAACAAATGAAGAGGTATGCGGACAGAAAAAGAACTCCTTAATCTTTCCAAGTAGGAGAGTGGGTTTTCCTAAAGCTACGCCCCCATGGACAACTCACTGTGGCCAGACGCATCAACCAAAAGCTTGCAACAAGGTAATTTGGTCCCTTTCAAATTATGGAGAAATTGGGAGTAGTCACCTATAAACTCAAACTACCCCTACATTCTAGAGCTCACCCAATATTCCATGTGTCTCAAGAAGGTCGTGCGTAATTATTCGGTGGAGGCCTCTCTCCCTGAAGGATTGGAAGTAGAATTGGAAGACATTGTGGAACTGGAGAGTGTTCTAGCCAGCAAGACAATAACTAAGCTTGGGGACTCAACACATCAATGGTTGGTCAAATGGAAGGGCAAAACAATGGAACAAGCTACATGGGAGGATGAGTATGTGATCCGTAGCTAATTTCCTCAATTCAACCTTAAGCACAAGCAATCAACAGGGAAGAGGGTAATTTAGACAATAGGAGGGATAACAAAAAAGGGAATAAACCGTTGGTATGGAAAGTATACTCTAGGACAAAGAACAGAGGGCCAGAGGAGAGTTAGTTAGTAGCTGAGGTGGCAAGTAGTTAGTTGTAACAGAATGGATCCTAGCCGGGGGTTTTGTGAGGGCAAAGAGGGGGGGAGAGAGTAAGGAGAAAAATAGTGAGGAATTTGTGACAGAAGGATAGTGAAACCTTCTGAGGAGCTTTCAGCTCTAGGTAGGGAATCATTACATATCTCTACTGTAAGAGTCTATACTACTGATATAATTCAATAATATCACGTAACTCTAGTGTTCAAAGACTAGAGTTCTATCAAAAAGTCACAAGAGAAAACAAGAATGGGGAAACATGCGTAATTTGCACATGCTGATAACTCGTAATCTTGTCTCATCCTTTTCTCATGTAAATTGAAATAGAGTAGTTTTTGCATCTTGATTGTTCTTAAAATTTTCATTTTCTATTTGCTGGCAAACATAAATTTCCAAATATCAAATGTTGTTTATATAAGAAACATCTGGGCAATATGAAAGTTAAGTGTAAGTTTTTGTAGGTTCCAGATGTTTTCTATTATGCTCAGAAAGCCGTACTTCATCCAACAGCTCCATTGTTTGACCAAGAAAGTCAAACTCTAAAGCCCCAGTGTGTGAGGGCACTAAAAAGAATATTTCTTCTTTGTGATCTTGACATGGACGGTGCACTCAATGATTCAGAGTTGAATGGATTCCAGGTTATTCCACTCTTAGTTCCTTTTTTTCCGTTTCCTTTTCCTTTGTTTTCTACCGATGTTGTTTAGTTTACTTGTTTATTGTCAGCAGGTTAAATGTTTTAATTCTCCATTGCAACCTGCTGAACTAGTGGGCGTGAAAAGAGTTGTGCAAGAAAAGAAGAAAGAAGGTGTTAATGACCTGGGTCTTACTCTTGAAGGGTTCTTGTTTCTCCATGCTCTTTTTATAGATAAAGGGCGTCTTGAAACAACTTGGGCCGTTCTGAGAAAATTTGGCTATGATGATGAATTAAAGCTTAGAGATGATCTTCTTCCAGTTCCATCCAAGAATGCTTCTGATCAGGTGCAACTAGTTTGCTTAAGGGTTGTCCAGAATTTCACTTTTTATCCTTCCTCTTTGTTTTCTCCCCCTCCTTTTTGATGGATTCAAGATACATGACCTTGTATTCTTTAATTGTTATTCACTTATTGATTTTGCTTTTTGTTTTATATTACTTATTCTTACATGACAATTCTTATTCTTTGTTCTGTCTCTATTTCAACATAATATTATTATTTTTTGTTTGTCATCTTGCAGAGTATAGAGCTAACTACTGATGCCTTTGAGTTTCTGCGTGGGATCTTCAGACTGTTTGATATTGATAATGTATGTATTTGTTCTTGCTATACTCTTGATTATTCTTCACAATTATTTTTTTACTTGAGGCATATGTTTACTTTCATAATTACTAGCATGGAGCCCTACGTCCTGCCGAGATTGATGAATTATTTTCTACTGCCCCAGATAAGTAAGTTTCCCCTTCCAATATCTCTTTTCTCTATGGATTTTCTAGTTTCTTTAAATGCTCCAGGAACAGCTTTTCAGTTGATTTTGGAGCAGGTAGTTGTGCAAGCTTTCAGTATATGGTATTAATTTTTCCTTGCCAGCTGCATTGTTATGAGACGCATGACTAATCCCTGTCAATTAAAACGTCGTCGTTACTTTGTGGACTATAAATGTTATGGTTTGTGTCCTCATCTTTTTATAGCTTATCTGAAATCTTACCTCTCTATACCATTTAAGTGGCATTTTGTGTTGCTAAAGCATTTAAACCATTCTTGGCCCTCACCTAATAACTTCAGCCTTTGGGTTGAATTGATTCTTAAGATGATAATGCTCTTTGACATTTCAAATAAATGTCATGTTTTCAAAGATAGTTAAGCAGTTTGTTAACTAAAAAGTCATATGTAAGGAACCGCTCCTAGAAATACATAACCAGGATAAAACACTTGGTAAACACACGTCCAAAACAAGTTTGTATCTGCAATCTTGATCTTTTATCTTATCTGCTTTCCAGTTTGAAGCTAATGATTTGTATAGATTGCTAGTTGGTGTCTCATTTATGTTAAGATCTATGGATTTTGATGAGTATTCTGGTTCTGAAATTGTATGTTCTCTAATTGTGTTGTACATTTGCGTATTTCAGTCCTTGGAATGAAGCTCCTTACAAGGATGCTGCGGAGAGAACAACAAGTGGAAATTTAACTCTTAAGGGATTTCTATCTGAGGTATGAACTCCTTTGTCAATCATTAAAGTTCTCTCCCGGGTGCCTAATACATTCCAGTGTGGTAGAAACTCAATAGAATAATAATGTAATAATGAGGATAAGAGGCTAAAAGGAGAAAATGGGGTCTGGTGGGTGCTGTCACCAGTGAAAAGCAGAAAAGAATTTGACAGTGCCAATTTTTGAGAGGTGCCTCTCTCCCAAGATCAATACAAGACTCATTCGATGCCTGCCCACTCTCTCTTTGCCTCTGATATGCTCACGCATTCTGATAGAATTGTAACTACCTTGATACCTCATCATTCTATAAACATACTAATAGACAAAACGTCAGGACTACATAGACACCTCATCATTCTAGAAACATACTAGTAGACAAAACAATGGGACATGGACCAAAATACTGTGGTGACAACTTTTCATTTTCCTGCTTGGCCAATGACTTGCTTTGGTAAGGCCTAATTTTGAGATAAACCAAATTGCTTACCTGAACAGAGACATCCCAATGGTGTTGGTCCACATACTTCTTCATGTTTTCTTATGCCGGCCACAGTTGTTCTTTCAACTCCTTAATAATCAAGTCCTTAGCTTGTAGTTGCTCTTCCATGTAGAGTTATAAGTACCCGTTGGCTAGTACCATATGAGATGAGGGGGTGTCCCTTCCATACAACACCTTAAAAGGTGTCAATTTGGTGGTGAAATGAAGGGCGATATTATACCAATATTCAGCCTAAGGTAGCCACCTACTCCAATGTTTAGGCTGGGATTGATAGAACAACGTAAATGATTCTCCAAACATCTATTAACCACTTTTGTTTGGTAAGTGGTGCTTCTCATCAACTTTATCTGCTGTAACCAAATGGTCCAAAAATGACTCATAAATATTTTGTCTCGATCCAAGATGATAGATCGTGGAAAACCCATGTAGTTTAGCAACATTTTGTACAAAAACACCAATGATAATGATGGTTGTAAAAGGATGCTTTAGAGCAATGCAGTGCCCATACTTACTAAATCTATCCACAATTGCCATAATAGCATTGAATCCAGCAGACTTAGGCAACGCTTCGATGAAGTCCATCGCAACATCCTCCTGTAGTTGTTCCGAAATTGGCAAAGGTTGCAGGACGCCCCCTTTCCAATATAATTCTGCTATTACCCTTAAAGAAATCTAGAGTGTCCATCAATCAAACTCCTATGGAACTCAACCAAGATTGATGGAATGAGCGGGGAATATTTTGAAATCACCAGGTGATTTTGAAAAAAACAACACTTTTTGAGGTTACAAATAATCAATGAGCCTTTAGAAGAGAAAGTTTCTACCTAAAGTGTAGTAGATGACAATCTAAAGGGGGCCTATTAACTAGTATATCATCAAAGATCACCAACACTCGTCTACTCAACATTAGTTTAAACACCGAATTCATCACCAATTTAAAAGTGGCTGGGGCATTTGTAAGGCCTTCTGTTACGGTCCCATGTCTGGGATCGAGTCACCGGACGATTAACCGGAGATTCTTCTCCCAACAAAGGGTTTTTACCCTTGTTCTTCCTCCTGGATGTACCTATAATTGG
>JANZLF010000009.1:19659776-19670095 GCA_026546835.1 Erythroxylum foetidum
GACTTCAATCCTTCCCAATCTCAAATGCAACACACATAAGCCTTAGATCAAGTCTCAAACTACATTTCTAACCCATTCTAAGCTTCCAATCCATCCTAAAATCATCAACCCAACGATTTTTCCCCATTTTTCCACCTAAACCCTAAATCATCGATTATGCTCAATCCAAGCTATCTTAATGTTAAATCCATCCAGAAACAAGATAGAAAGGGCTTAAACTTACCGATTGGAGCTCTAAATCCGTCGAAACTTGCCGAAATCACAAACTCTTCTTTCTTCTTCTCCTTCCCTACGACGGCTTCTCCTTCTTCTCTTCTATTTTCTTTCTTTCTCTCTTCTATTCTAATTCTAATTCTTCTAAAACCTAAGGAATGGTCAAAGACCAACTTACCCCTCCTAACAAGCCTAAATCCAAACCAACTTAAGTAAACTTCCCAAAAAGCCCTCACACAAATTAATCCCCTGATTCCTTAATTAGCCTTAATTAATCTCAATTACGCTTCAATTAACCACTAACATACTCAAATTCATCAAACTAAGCCATAAACACATAATTATCAGAATTCATGCTTAATGACATCCTAAGAAAAATTCAGGGTCTAACAAGAAGAGACGAAAACCCAAGTTAACAGGCAAGGCTGCTAGGAACCATATCGATATCCACCCAGTCTGTGGGAGGGAGAGGTGAAGGCGGAGTAGTGTCTGCGAAAACCAGGATCGCTGGAGCGGTCAAGGGAGGGGAGCCGACCACATTCTGTCCCTGGTCAGGGGGTTCATGGCCCTGGAGAACCTGGACACGTTGCTCGCACGATCCCTCTTGCAGGACCGAAGTGGAGTGGGGAGGCAGTGGAGTGGCTTGGAAAGCTTGACAAAAATGGGAAGCAACCTGGCTTACAAGAGACGGATCAATCAAATGGATCGCTATAGGGGCCGGGCTGGGAGCATGAATAGAGGGGCCAACTGGACAAGCTGAAGCTCCAGGCCCAAGCGGTTGGGGCTGACCTGTCAAAGGAGGCGCGAGGGGCAAAAGCTGGTCAGTGGACGGGCCTGGGCCCAGTGGACCGAGGGTCTGGAGGGCTTCTCTAGGCAACGAGAGGAGTGACCCTGTTTTTTAATCCCACTACTGCTACCCACGTCAAATTGTAAGGCAGCGGGCTTTGCTTTTGTCCCGTCTCATATCAAAATCCCTGGTTAGTGAGTTGACCCGAAGCATACTATCAGTGAGGGCAAAGTAACGGTTAGTCGGCTGACGCTGACTAGTGGAGGGGGCTACAGGAGGCTTCGAACGCAGAGATTTCTTGGGTCACTTCTCAACGACCATCCAGGAGCCAACCCTCAGAGAGACGTCGTATCCGAGCTTGTCAGTGGTCATGTCAACCGGTTCACTTGGGTCCTCGACCATCGGGGTCTCCCCTCGAGTTTGGTCCATCAGAGCCCCCGTCATCGGAGGAGGGGGCGCATCAAAGGGGATAGCACAATGACCGTCCGAATGACCAAATTTTCTACAAGTGAAACAAATGGTATGAAGGCCTTCATATTCCACAAAGTGTGTTCTACCATCAATGACTATTTGGCCGACTAGAGGCTTGTCCAAATCGACCTCTACGCAGACGCGAGCGAACTGACAGCGATTGGCCAAGGTAGTGTTCCTATCAACTTTAACTAGTCGTCCAAGGCCAGTAGCGAGAGCTAGCAATAAGTCTTCACCATAGTACTAGACAGAAACGTTAGGCAAACGAGCCCAGACAAGAGTTGAATCAACCACCGTGGTCATAGCCGAGAAGCCTCGAAACCATGGACGGACTGTCAGGTAATGGTCAAAAATCATCCAAGGTCCCTTTTCCATTGCAAAATCAAAGTCATTGCGGTGATCAAATTTAACTAGAAAGTAATCGTGGCCAATGTCCAAAACGTCAAAACCACCGGCAAGCTTCCATAATTGCTCAATTTTTGTGTAGAGGATTCGGTATGATATGGAATGACCCAACAACTTGACGACAACAGATTGCCGCCATGGGGCCTCAAAGGAAGCTAGGTATGCAGGGTCCACATGAAAGAGAGGGAGGTTCAGGGAGCCATCCTTATCCCTGGTGACAATCCCTGCCTCGATGAGATTGACTGGGACTTTTTCCTTGGACACATATGCAGCCTCCTTGCTACGTTCCCTGTTGAGAACCTTATCCTTCCAGGACATAGGTTTCAAGGCAGGGCTACCATTGGGGGGGGGGCGAGGCTTAGGGATGCCTGGTCGAAAGGTGGATCTGGCGGTTTAGTGCGTTTATGAGGATGAGCAGCAGTGGAGGGGAGAGGTTCGCGAGTCATTATACCAATTTAAGGATTTCACTCACTATTGCGGTGGTTGGGTTTCAAAGGGCAGGACAATTTTTAAGGATGTAAACGTTGATTCTGGTCTCTGTTTTTCCATTGAAATGAATTGTTAAAGTTTTAAAAAGTTAAGTACAAAAAATTTGAACAATTATCTTCTGCATTTATTACACAATCTAAGTTTAATGTTCCATCAGCTCCGGAAAAAATAATTGCTTTGGATCCAAATCGGCCACAGTTTAATGGATAATATTGATACATCTTCATTTCGTCATTCTCTGGTACCACTTTGGGTGCGGATAATTGCTAGGGTGTGACTAAAGGTATGGCTTCTGGTTGCATTGGCTTGGTTGATTCAATTTCTGAAGGTGTCGAAGAACTAGCTTTCTAGGTTGGAATCTGTTTTTTCAAATAATCTATGGCGTTTCTCAAATGAGTCATTTCAATGATGGTTACTTGGACTTGGTCTTGTAGGGTTTTTATTTGGGTTTGTAATTCATTGTATTCTTGCTCTTTGTTGTGTAATGCTTGCTCCATACTTTTTAAAGCTATTTTCATTCTTGGATCATTATATCTGCAAGAAAATTATTAGTGGAATTGATATATTGAATTGTACATTGATATTGATTTAATTCCAATTGCCAATGAACGAGTCGTCCTTCTTTATAATTGGTTTGAATTATGTATATATTGAATCCACAGAAATACTTTAAATTCGTTTGCACGGTGAATGCAACTGGTAATAAATCTATTCGTCATTTTCTCAAAGTTTTGATAAAGGCCAAGGTTTTTTTTTCATGTATTGGATACTTGAGTTTAGTGGGATTAAAAGTCTCATTTATATACTTTGAAAGTAAATACTTCTTTGTGTTGGGAAGTTGTGCCAAAATGCAGCCTGCTCATGTATCTATACTGGCATCAGTCTGTCCCAATAAGGCATCCTCAAGATTGTAATTATATGAAAGAGGTAATTTTTGGCATAACGCTTTTAATTTTTATACAGCTCGAGTATCAAAATTAGTCCAATTCCATTGATTTTTACTACTACATTTTAATTGTAATAACTTATATTCTTTTGCTAAATCCTTTAAAAATCCTTGATCAAATATATAGTTAAGTAACCCTAAAAATTGTTGTACATGTGTTTTATTAGTTAATTGATCTGGAAACTCATGTAGCTTATTCAAAATATTAGGTTGTAATTTTAAATAGCCGATATTAAATTCAATGCTTAAATATTTTATATTTTGTTGAGCTACTTTTGCTTTTCTTTTATTCAGAATTAATCATTTATCTTTACAACGTTGTAAAACAATTTGAATATTTTTTAAATGATCGAATTTATCTCGGTTAGAATAAATAATAATATCATCAATATAAACAAAAGCAAATTGTTCTAATCCTTCTAAATTATTATCCATAAATATTTGATAAATACTAGAGGCTTATTTCAATCCAAATGGAAGAACATTCCATTGGTAATGTTTTTGAGGTGGACAAAAAAATGCAGTTAAATCTGTTGTATTTTCATGTAACCTAAGTTGCCAATATCTAGATTTTGCGTCTAAAGTAGTAAACCATTTATATCTAGATTTTTCAATCTTTAATTTTCTTTTTTTTTTATATATAGAGTTGATCGGAACATATTAAATTAATTTTTACTTTGGAGAAAATTATACTTCTTGATGAAATTATATTTACATCGAAAATATCATGCATTTTAATTAAAATATGTGCTATAGTTTGAATTATGGTTATTACGTATTTTTATGAAAATCTTTTTAATAAATATGTGAAAAAATATTGAAAACTATCGGCAACAGCGGTTTACGAGGTTGCGTATAAGTTACCGAAGTACGCGCCCACGCCCACGCCCTACTGTTGCCAGGGTCGCCGTCTTCCAGATTACTTCTATTCACTGGAGGTGTCTGCACTCTTCAACCCCACTTCCATTTTAGGACATTGATCTCTTTACGGTGAGTAATTGAAGAAAGCGAAAGATCGGTCTCTTTCAGGCGAGCAATTGAAGAAAAGAAAAGATGGGTAGGAAGTCAAATGCTGCGAAGTTTGCAGATAAAGCTGGCCTGGTAAAACCAACACTAACCTCCTCATTCTGTTTCTTTTTTAACTTGATTACAGGGTAGATATAGTTTATATGTTCTTGTTGGCCATGTGATCACTTGTTTGATTAAAAAAAAGAACTTTTTCAACATATATAAAAACCTCATTTTATATTGTTTTTCTTGCCTGTTTTTTCTTTTGCATGTCACTCTTCCGGTTATCCTTTTGCCAAAGAACGCGTCTTTTGACTTTTGAGAAGTGAAAATAGCTAAGCATTATTTAGGAAAAAGGGGGAAACTTTGAAATTGGATGCCTCCAGTTATGGGGCTCTTACTTTTCGGGTTTAGGAGAGGAGTAATGATTTGTTGAAGGCCTTTTTCTGCGTTTTAAACTTTTAAATATGAGCTTGAGGATGGTAAATAAAACCACGAGAATGTAACCCCGTAGTTTGTACTGCTTGCAAAACTCATGGACAATATGTTGTCTTGATTACTGCAAGTTTGGAAACTGTAAACTGATATCAAAATTTGTTTTTTCGGGGGATTGAAGCTCGATAACACAAATGCGTCTGTTAAGGGATTACAGTTGAAGCATCAAAGTAATGATAATATTTCTGAGAGCTTAGAGACCAAACCGGAAAGCTCAAATGTTACACTTGAGAAGGTGAAATCAGAGCCTAAAAGTCAAGCAAAATCAACCAAAGTTTCCTCAAGAGAGTTAGCAAAGACCACAGGGAGTGTCAGACGTTCTCAACGTCTTCTAACTGTTGTGCCTCAGGAAAGCCAGGATGTCAACTGTGTGATTAGAGCGATAACTCTTAGTGACACCGACGAAGAGGTTGAACCTACAGATGAAGAACTGCCACACGCTAGTTTGAGTAAGGAAAACTTGGAATCAAAAGTTCACTATCTTGAACAACTTTTAGAGAGTCAACAGAAGGCCTTAGATGCATTATTGTCCAAGGCATGGAACCCACTCTCCTAATGTTGTATTTCTCATGCTTCTGATTTCTATTTTCTACATCATTGATGTCATGTTTATTGATTTTGGATCAGGCAAAACTGAGAACACTGTACGGTAAAAGCTCTGGTATTGTAGATATTTCGTATAAAGGCCTTTACATAGAATCCCAAAAGAAGGTTATGTATAGCTAGTATTGTCATGTCTTGCTTATCATTTTGCTAAAAGTTCTTACCTGTCTTGGTTATCTTTATTTCTTTGTTATTTGTAGGTTGAAGATTTATTGGAGAAAAATAATCAGCTGACCAATAAGTTGGAAAATGCTCTAGGCAAACTTGAAGTTGTATGCTTTTTGACTTTCAAAACTTGATACTTTCTGCTGGTTTATGTTTTTAATTGATTGCGATCTTAATTGCTATTATCGAAAAGAGGATTTGCTTCTTCTGCATCTGAGTCTTTTTATCTTCTGCAAGCTCTAGTTGAATGCATCAGAATAACTTAATGGAACTATTTTAAAATAAGTTTAGGTGTTCCATGAGTTATTAAAATCACTTCCATTTTTTGACCAGCATCATAACTTAGCATTGTAATGGACAATTCTCCAAATTATTTCAATAACAGTCAACGCAAATCATAGAATCAACTGAACTTTTATGTCGAATAATGCAAAGATAGAATCAATTGAAATTACTATCTAATTGTCACTTTTGAAGTAGAGGTTAGGTATTAGGATTCAGACATGCATGCTTTATTAAGGTACTTTCTAGTAATTTTTGTCCACAAGAATGAGGGCATAAACAACTCCTTTGTTTTTGGCAAGTAAAGAGGAACAAACCCTTCATTTTACTTCTTTTCTGCAGTATGAGAAACAAAATACTGTATGCTTTGAAATGTTGGAGAAGTGGAAAGATATGCTTGTGCTTTCAAGTCTTACAAAAGCACATGAAGTAGCAGTTAATGCATCATCTGAAGCAATCCAAGGTGCTCTTACTGCATTGGACCCTGGCCTCCAACACAAGAATTCTGCTAAGAGAACAAGACTTTCCTCAGACACTGGAAAGCACTGATTCATGTTTGTGTTTCCAAGTTTCTAATGTTTCATGTCAAAGCTTCTATACTCTAGGTTCACAGCGATGTTTGTGTTTGTCACAGAGATTGTAATGTATGTCAAGATGTGGGCATGCTCCCTATCCGTTAGTGATATATCCCACAGGGCTGTGACCTGACAAGCAGTTTTGTGAACTGTTCTGTTTTCATGTTAATCAAGCAGTTTGATGTTAGAAATGAGCCGCAATTTGTTATAGAGTCAATTTGTGTACGTTAGGATGTTTGAAGATGAGAGTTACATGCTGGAAATTTAGTTTTACATCAGTTGAGCTAATCTAAATAACTGGAAGCTTCTCTCTCTTAATGACTATGGAATGCCTTTTCAGGCAATCGTATGCCGCTCCATTTGTCCTTAAGCCTTTAATTTAGTGGAGATGGTCTGTTTGTAAGCTTTTAAGGAAAAGGGCTTGTTTCAATTTCAGAAACAAGAAAATAGACAGCTCTGGGATGACAACTTAACGAGCAAAGAGAGAAGAAAATTATTCCAAGCTCCAAAAGCCTCACTTGCTTATTATTTTCACACTTGCATTCAAAGACAATATACAACACCCAAAATTGGGAGAATATACACAAATTACTTATATAAGCCTCCAAGTCCAAATCCAAAATTGGGAGATATCCCATTATATCCTGCTCGTGTAAAGTTTAGTTTGGAAGTGAAGCTGAATGCCGAGTCGGATGATTGAAGTATTCGGCAATTAGATTCTTCCGGCATCAACAACGACTGCTATTCTTTTTCAAATAACTCATCAAGATAAGTAGAGAAGCCAAATATATTTGTCTGAGGAGTTTCTGCCTCTCCCTTATTATCCGCATTATGTGCCTGATCGGCTGTAGGACTTGGAGAAGAAAAATCTAGGCATATCCCGCGTATGATTTGCTCATATGAGGCAGAGAGATCTTGAGTGGTAAGTTGGTGGTACTCCACAAGCTGGCGAAGGCACTGGTTTTCTCTTACAAGGTTTGCGTTTTCATTAGCTAACCTTGATTTTTCTGCAAGCAATGCCTCCATTTGAAGCCTCATCTACAAAAACCAGTCTTGATTAACAATTCATACTGCTTGCAGGTTCTACTGTTAATTCAACAAGTTTAACATAATTGTTCATAGATTGATTTTAACGTTCTTACTATCATATAATGAACTTTATATAATCAACAAGCGATTTTCCGTAATATAGAAAGAGCTTTACCATGTCATCTTCTTCAGGTCTAATGTCATCGGCAAACCCTTTTCTGAGTCTGCTGTTCTCTTCTTCAAGCAGAGCACATCTTTCTCGTACAAAACATAAATCAGACTTGATGGACTTCAATTCCCTCGCAAGTGAAGCAGCTTTTGATGCCAAGGAAATTGCAAGCTGGGAAAGACATCCAATGATTGCCAATCAGCAAACATTTAAAGCCTAATAATAATAATAATAATAGATGAAATTACAGTATACGAAAAGAAGAAACCAACATTTTTGGCCTTCTTAAGCTTCCTAGCTTTGGGACTTTGGTCATTTTCCTTCTTTGGTTCATTTCCTTGATCCACACCTCCATCATCACTTGAATTAAACTTCCTTTTCAAACCTTTCTTATTCTCTCCTTCAGGTTCCTCACGTTGTTGCTCTTCTGCATCCCCTTGTGGAGTCTCCGAACTCTCGAGGTTGCAGTGGAACATTTCACTCAATGTGGGTGGTTCTGCCAAAGTTCTAGCTCCCTGAAAATGTAAATAACAGAGGCAGAGTAAGTTCATTGAAGTTTGAATGGTCCAAATACAGTCGGATGGGAGCTAATTGTCCTTGATGCAAAAATATTACAGATACGAATTTACAAGATCCAAATCTGCTCTGACTGATAAACCACGTCTTTTATCTCTTTAAAGAAGCTTGCAAATGAAAAGAAAGGAAGTATTATCCTATTGGGCATGACCCTTAAGCCACAGAAACCTAAACTTTTGATATTATTAGCCCAATTCGACAAGTAGTAAACAAGTTTCAAAGGTTAAACTGGAGCCTGAGTTTACCTGAAGAGCGCTGCCAATATTGTTGGAGAGCTTGGAGAGTGTGTGGGCAATGGAATCAAACCCCCTAAGCAAAAGCAACGAGTCCTCTTTCATTTTCTTAGCTCTATTCGACACTTCTATGCTCTAAAAAATTTGAGAAAGAAGATTACTTTATAAAGGTCCCTATCAAACTGGACCAGAAAAATCAGAACTTGAATTGAAACTCACATCTTTATCCAGATCGCCTAGTCCTGTTGCGACCCTGTTTTGTCTATCTTCAAGCAACGCATCGACTCGGTTCCTGAGAGCGCTCCAAAAACACTTGTCCGATGATAGGTTGGCGAGAGGAGAAGAACCCATCAAGCCTGTGTCCTGCAAGCAAAAATCCAATGTAAACGACATGTAACGCAGAAAGCTTACAAATTTGTGACAGCAATAAGTGGTAAGAAGACGAAAACGTACATGACTGACGTTAGAAGGGGATGGTGAATCCGCAGAAGCTGCCATTGAAGAGGACTAGGAAGCAAGAGTTTTAACGGCTAGTTTTGATGATGAAATGGAAACTGATGATGGGGGATTTTAAAAGAGACGGACCGATTTGGTACAACGTTCTTAAGGCCACTTGGAGGAAGTGGTACCTTGGCTTTCTTATACACGTACTTTAGTCTTTGTCCTTTCAGATCATTAAAGTAATAGTGCTTTGGACGCGCCAGGTGGGGCTAATCAAGGATCCAATGGTCCTGCTTTATCCGAGAAGATTTCTGTGCTGGCTTCAAGAAAACCCAATTTATAATAGAATAAAAGATTAAGATATTTTTCTTTTTGTAATTTTACTCTTTTTTTTTTAATAAACATTGTTTTAACTTATGCCGAATATATTATATGGTCTTAAAATGTTAAAGATGCAATTTTTGTTTTATTTGCATATAAAACGATCATGCACTTCACATGATATTTGTGATTATGTTTTATCATGATTATTTTTTTTAACAACATGAACCAACCAAAGTGCCAAGCATTGTTAAAGCTAATTTTGAATAACATTAATCAAGTAGTGAGGGGCTATAGCTATAGGGTGAAAGTCCATAGATTAGTTTTCAAGGAGTTCATATCATATATAAAAAACTTTTGTAAAAATTAGCACTCGTCTCTTGCGTTTTAAAATACAGTTAATTTGCAAGACCCAGAATTTACAACTGATTTATAGGATCGAACATATACGAGAAACCCATAATCAAAACTAAAACAAACTCTAATAGTAAGTTGAATTCTATATTTTTTATATTTGAAAGAGATTTTGTAAAAAGTGCATGCGCATGGACTAAATTTCAAATAATTTATATTTAAAAAAGAATTCCCTCTTCAATCTTAAATATTGAATTATGAATCTCTATTTTGTATATAAATTAGACGTATTCGTAAAACGGACTAAATCAAATTTAACTAAAGTCTGGTTTTAAAAAATTTTAAATTATTGTCTCATACTCAAGTTAGAATATAAAATGGACCTTGGTCGAGACGGCCATTCCGGGCTCAGACCCAGTTGAGACGACCCATGGGCCGATCGATCCATTCATTGATGATCAGCTTTAAGGCTAAAACTCACGTTGCTCCTTAGCCCATTAGCGGAAGGAAATCTCCCATGCAGATACGTGATAAAACCTAAACCTGATAACTACTTCATATATATAGTATTATTCTCCCATATTTCAGGTAGGCGATCATAACCTAATTCGTTTTCTCTGAATTCATCAATCCCATCTTCACCGAAAGCTTACTTGAGCGTCGGAGGGACGAATCGGGATATCACCCCCGACGAGTCTTTCTTGTTTTGCAGGTGTATTCGTGCAGTATTCGTCACTGAAGGTAGAAGACGATGGAT
>JANZLF010000009.1:19691361-19703958 GCA_026546835.1 Erythroxylum foetidum
ACACAATTCAACCCCCCTTCTCGTGCATTCTAATATCGTTTCCTAAGTATTGTATTAACGTGTGATTCACTTCAATTTTGACCTCAACAATGGAATATTTAGGCAACATCTTCTACTAATCAAATGTTCCTCAATGTCTTGAAAGTCTAATGACACCAATATCATGCATTTTAGTTCAGTATTCTGCAAGTTATAATCAAAATTCTGCAGACTGTTTTCATACCTCGATAGAACACCAATTTTACCTTCAAGACAAATTTCTAGACTCTTAAAGACATATTTCGAATTCAATTCTTTCATGAAAAATGTATTTCTATGTCTCTAGTTTACTCTAAATCAAACTCCATGCAATTTAGATACTCACAGATCAAGTTATGTCTTAAATATAGATGTATGTTCAGTAAAATACTGAATATAACATATTCCAATGACTATAACCCTACATCTTGGTAATTATATTGCCGAATTTACTTCTTCTTTCACCACCCACACATGCATCAACACCATTTACGCATACAACAATCCACAAGGATAAGGATATCTGGCTTGTGGGTACACACAAGCTCCTTAACACTACATGCAAAATTGGTCTACCTACCCCGCGATAGTTCCACGTAAGAATATTAAACTTCTTAATCATTAAGATAATCATATATGAATAGAAAAAAATCCACAACGAAGCTTACATCAAAGAATCTGGCATTACGTCCATATCACTCTCATGTCGAGAGCATTCTATCAAAGTTTCATCACTATCCATTTGAGACTAGAGCACCACCCTTGTATATCCCGTGCTAGAAGAAGGTCCATTTGTAAGAGAGTCAGGTGGTCGTGCCCTTAAAAGAATTTGGTGTGGGTGGGTGGAGGGTAATGGAGATTGGCCATGGAGATATTCTGTCCTTGTGGGAGGGGGCAAAAAGAAAAGCTTGTCGAAAGGAGGCAGCTGTATCCCTAACCATGTCCTCAGGAGGAGACTGCTAGGACATAGACACGTTAGTAGTATTTGGTGGAAGAGCTGCAGCAGAGACAACACTACTTTGCGCAGGATTTTTACCTTGTGGAATTTGGACCCTTAGAGTAGCATTTTCTTCACTTAAGTTAAACCTAGTCTGCAACATATTGGACCCACGCTCAGGTCTATGTGGTTTAACAGAAGTAGTGGTTTTACTAGCCTGCCTTTTCTGTTTGGGCCCATGAAAAGGACCAACCCTAAAATTCAATGACTCCCCCTATCACCATCCTATTCTGCAATCGTCATTAATGCAGCATCATTATACTCTGAACAGTTTAAAGAGGCATAGCAATTAGCATTAATTGTTGATTGTCCAGCCGATTAATCGGCACCCTGTTTATGCTTAGGACTACGCCTTGATTTTTTCTCAACCACTATTCACGAACCAAATCCCATCGTCTCTCCTCTACGCTTGCCATTGCCCAAGGCCGAGCCCACCTGCTTATCTATACTCTCGCCCCTTCCCAAAGCAAAGTCATGGCCACAATTCTGCTGCAAGGTATCCACCCCATCCTCGCCTGCCGGAATCTCCTGGTTTAACATTGCCAGCGAAGGCGTAATAACTATTGAACATGCACTCACCTGATGCCCATACTTGCCACATTTGAAACATATGGTGTGAAGGCCCTCATACTCCACATGATACATGGAACCGTCCAATTCCACCTGACCAACTAATGGTTTACCAAGATCAATCTCAACACACACTATGGCGAACTTTCCCCGATTTGCGAGGGTGATGTTCCTGTCGACTTTAATTGGATGGCCAAGGCTAGAAGCTAAGGCAAGAAGCAAATCCTCATCATAGTACTGGACAGAGATTTCTAAAAATTACGCCCAAACCAAAGTTGAATCGACCTTAGCCCTGATCGTCGAGAAATCTGACGTCCAAGGACGAACTGTCAAGTAATTATAAAAAATTAGCCACGGCCCACCACCAAGGACATTATCAAAGTCGTTTTTATAATCAAACTTCACAAGTAGTCATGGCCAGGATCCAGGATATCAAAACCCCTGATTGGTTTCCACAACCACTCAACTTTCGAGTAAAGAACTCGGAAAGAGATAGGTTTGTCAAGCAGTTTGACAACAACCACTTGTCTCCATGGACCCTCAAGTTTAGTCATGTAAGCAGGATCAACAGTAAACATGGGTGAATAAACGATTACCGTCTTTAAACTCTCTTTTCACTATGCTGGTGGCAATAAGGTCTACCAGAGTGCGATCATGGGCAACATACGTGGCCTCTTTCGATTTCTCACCGTTGAACACCTTATCCCTCCACGTTCTTATAGGGATAGGCCATAACCCACCGGACGAAGAGTTATTTGGAGGTTTTTCTGGATGTCTCGTCCTTTTGGGAAGACGAAAATTAGACGAGGGCGACAATAACGCCATTGTAGTACTTTAGATTAAGACCAGGGCTTTCTTTATACCTGATCCTAAAAGAACTTAAAATGGTAAAAGTAATCATGATTATGACATAATCCTTTAATTGATAAGCCAACGCTTGATAAGCCGAATAACTCGATATTGCTTAAGAAAACCTCTTTCTACTATAAAATCATTTGAATATAGCCAAGTAATATTAATTGGCAGTCGTACTCATCAGCGATGTGGACAAAGAACATAAAACATAGTTATTCATCGTTGCTAGTTTTTGATATTTCATTGAATTTTTTTTATCAATTACTGTAGAACACAAGAAGTTCAAACATTTGCAATTTTTGTATAATTCGAATTTAAGATCTAATGCTTAGAGAGAATTGAAAACGTATGTCGCAATATCATACTAAATAGGTTTTGTAAAACATTTAGGGCATAAGTCTAACAAACAAAAGTTCAGGTTACACCTTCTCCTATCTTATTTTGAAAGCATTGAACACTAACTCTATAGATTGTGAATAAGGGAGGGCGATCTTATCTTGGCCGTGTGATTGATTAATCTAACAAAATAAGCAAAATAAAAACACAAATGACGTAAGCACAGTGTCATTGTCTGATTCCTTAACTTCCACACAAGTAACTAACATTTATATTCTAAATTCGAAATTTTATACTCAAATTTAGTAAAATTAAGACATAACGGGTGATTTTTATACTCAAAGTTGCAGTCTTTATGTGAAATTTGAAGGGATGGGAAAATGCTTTCTAAAAATAGAATTAATGTTTGAATAAAAGATACAAATTTTGAAATTTAACAAAAGATACAAAAAAAAAAATATGTAATTTAACTTATTTAAAAAAACTATAAATTAATATTTTAAAACTACGTCTCCCTATAATTAGATTATTAGTTTTCCATCCGACATGTTTTAGAATTTTTTAAAAATAATTAGGTAACATAAAAATGCGTCCATAGTTTCTAATTCGATGAAAATAAGGGAACAGATAATTAGCTGCTACCTTATTATATCTCACTGAGTGTCATACAAGTATGTATACAAAACGCTTTAAACAAAGCAGTAAGAAGGCAATAATCCAGTGAGTTGGTGACCAAAGCTGTCCTTTTTTAATAGTTTTTACTGTTGGGAACAGAATTCTCGCTTTTCCTTTTACACGCTCAAGAGCACACACAAAGTCATCTGTCGGAGGAAGGATTGGATTAGCCCATAGAGGTCTAAAGTAAAGCTCTTTCCGGGAAGAGACATGGCATAGACAAGATCACAAGAGAGGTTGACAAATCTGCATAAATGTAAGACTTTGTTTTTCTTTTTTGTCTCTATTCATTGTTCAGTTGTATGTTGTTTTTGGCGCCTGAATTTCCTGTAGCGACCACGGTTCCTAAGAGATAGGTATTCGACAATTCTGTAAGTTCTTTGCATTTCTGATTTTTCCCAGTTCTTGTTGGTATGTTGTTACGGTGTTTGTGGTTGGATCTCTTGTTTAAAGAATTGGGCTGGGATTAATGGTTGTGCTGTTCTTGTTTCTTGGCTTTGTTTGATTTGAATGCTGTTGCTTCTTTTCTTGCGTTTCCTCTGATGGGTCAATATAATTGGCTACTGTAATTAGAGTTTCGGTCTAAAGTTGTTAACCTCGCCTCCAGCAAATTTAGAAAAGTGAATTTTGCCTGGTGAAACGATGGGGGACTTGCTTGCAAATTTTTATAGTTAACGAGTCTTCAAGGAAAACGGCGTTCATCTTAGTTGATGTTTCAAGTGTTCAACTAGACCGACCAGTTGTTTCTGCATACCTTCTTCTTGAGGTGCATTTCTGTTGCCTGGTTTAACTATGTCTAACAGTCTGTAAATCCAAAGAAAAAAACTAAATGTTGGCTGTTTCATGTCAGCCTCCCTGTACTTAGGCAATTGCAGAAATTTTACAAGGCCCTCTATCGTATTCTTAATTTTAGTCAGCTTCTTTGGAAAAATGTAAAGGTAGCATTCTCATTGAAGGATTATCATTGTCATGAAAACATTTACTAGTTTAAATTAACAACTGTTATAAATGGAGTTCATCTAAGGCCCACTATTAGCTTTATATCTTAAGATTCTTATTTATTAATCAAGTTTTATTTTCCTCTACCACTTGCAGTCTGCCTGCTAAATGTGATTCATTAGGCGGTTCATGATGATATAAGCTTTTACATTGCAGCTTGGATATGGGAAGTCTGACTGTTGATAATGGGAATATATATCCAGAAGTATACCGAAGGTTGGGATTTAAGGAATTAAAGAAAGGAGCTTCAAGGACACCACGGGTGTTAACACTTCTGTCTTCTATTCTTGAGAAAGCTGTTGAGAAGAATGAGAAGCTACGAGAGACGAGTGAAACTAAAGATGTTACAGTCTTCCATGCATTAAGAGCTCCCGCAATAAGCATCTGGCAGTACATTGATCGCATCTTCAAGTACTCTCACTGCAGTCCTGCATGCTTTGTTATTGCACACATATATATGGATAGATTTTTAGAACAAACCTGTGTTCGTCTCAGTGCCCTTAATGTTCACCGGCTCCTAATTACTAGTGTAATGTTAGCAGCAAAGTTTAATGATGATGCGTAAGTACCAACTCCCACAAGTCGTACATATTGATCTGGCTTACTCCTGTATGGTTTTAATGATCCAATGCTCATTTGTGGCAGGTTCTTCAACAATGCCTATTATGCGAAAGTAGGAGGGATAACTACAACCGAATTAAACAGGCTGGAGATGAAGTTTTTGTTCACATTAGATTTCAGACTTCAAGTAAATCTCAACACATTTGGAACATATTGTTATCAACTGGAAAAAGAAACCTCTGAAGCGCTTGAGGTTGAAAGACTAATCAAGGCCTGTAGAACTGAGGAAAGTTGGTCAAACAACGATGATTCAACTGCTTGTGCCCCCCCAACTGTTGCAAGATGACGACAGAAAATCATCTCAACATTGATTGTCGTCCCCCATTCTTTTTGTCACGGTTAGATAGGAATTCTTGTATTGATTTTAGATGAAGGCAAGTTCGTTCAAGTACTCGAGAATGATAGCGTTATGTACCATATTAGATTTTCAAACATATCAATACTTTGTAATATCCGAATTTGGTTATATGGTTTTCTTCTTTGCCTGCCCACACCACTGCTTGCAATTTTCTTTGTCATGAGAGTATGCAAAGATTGAGCAACTGAATGGTTATAAAATTTTCTTTCCTAGTCCCCGACTTTCCTTCAGGTTTAGGTAATTACGGGTCCTGCTATTTCTTTCCTACTTGTTCCAAAACCCTTGGATTTCGTTCTGACCAACTTGAGTATTCCTGCTTCTACATTGTATGACCATGCAGATACATTCTTCTAGACAACAGCTGTTCCTTATCTTATGTGAGAAACACCAGTAAATTTAGATAGGACTCGAGCATAAACATGAAGTACAAAGCAGCATATCCAAGGATACGGCCAAGAATTAATACGATACGAGGCCGTCCTATCCACTTATTCAACCTCTGAATCATTTGCCCTTTGCCTGTACATGGCCTAAATTGTAAGCATTTGCCTATACATTGCAAGCATTTTTCAACTTCCATGCGGAGGCAAATGTGATATTTGACAACCTGAACTTAGTTGTAGTACGTCACTTACTGGTAGTGTAATGCTATGTTTCACTGTGGAGCTATATAATCCCAACATCTTTAGTGCTCATACAGATTTCCCATGGACACCATGAGCTTCTTCGTTAGAAGTTTAATTTGAAGCTTTCTTGCTCTTGCCATACAGCACCCTAAAGTCCATGAAATCTGAGTTGAGGTCTTAATGGCCTTCAGCACTCAACGTTTAGTAGCCTAAGGATACCCTGAGAAATCCAACGAATCACAGAAAAGCTGACAACAGCATCACCTGGGAGGCCTCTCCAATGCTACCCAACCAAACTTTCCTTTTCGAAAATCAGACAAGATGCGGAAAGCTGCTTGATGATTATCTCCATTGAACAAGTGAACTGCAAGCTTATGGATAAATCTGCATTTATGAAATACAAACCAAATTCAATTTGGGGCTATGAACTGACTCAGCTTCATAAATCCCAAGAAAAGATTCAGAGAGTATGATTCTCATTGTTTGAGCATAACTAGATGGAATATAACCTCATCCTGAAAGACCAATCAACTAGCAAAGTTATAATAGGATGAAGATAAGGAAGGTTGAGAGAGAATGTGAGAGGTCAGATCTCCATTTTCCCATACTTTCCCGGTCAAGTTTCCAACATCCATTTAGGGTATTAAATCAATTCCCAAGAAGATAGAAAGATAATAAGAGGGAAAGAAGATGAAGCAACAACAGAATGCATTAATACATACGTTGCACCACAGTGCCCCTCCACATCCATCTTGTAGCGACTCTGAAGAGCTTTTACACCTGGCAAGGACCAAAATGAAAATAATTCAGGCAGTTAAAATCACAAACAATAATCTCAAGAATTAAATCTACATACCCACTTCTGGAAGTCGATTTAGCATTTGTACAAGAATTGTGGCAACATCAATGACATTATAGGATCTTTCTCCAATGTCATCACAAATAGCCAGTTTTATAGCAGCCGTTTGATCGCTAATCCGCATTGGGAGTATTCCTGGGGAGTCTAACAACTCGAGGTCTTTCCCAAATTGAACCCATCTTTTTGGAGTAAAGGAAAATGATAGAAGTAAAATGTGTAAGTATGTCCAAAAATTGTTAAATTGCCTGAATAAAAGGTCTTTTCCAAGATGCAAAGAAGAAACAAACCAAAACAAAGTGTTTACTTTAATTCTCGTGTGACTCCAGGCCTCGGGGCTGCTGGACACATTCGACGCTTTAGCAAGCGATTAATCAAAGATGATTTCCCAACATTTGGATACCCAACAACCCCAGCTCGAACCTGAACAATGATGAAAATGGCTCATCACATATGCAAATGGGCCTTTATCAGGCATCAGAAGTTAGTTTTAACAGGTACTGGTCAAGTAGAAACAGATAATCATAATGAAAAAGAGTTATGCCACTTGCTGATAATCACTGTTGACAACATGAAAGTAGGGCCTGCTTCACATGCAAGTACTTTCAAGAATGGAAGTCTCGATAGTCTTACCAATTATGAATCTCAAATCTTCATGTGAAATCATGCTAATCTAAGTGACGTAATAAACTCAATAACTTAGATGACTTACTCACGACTAGCACAATTTAAAAATGCAATGCACAATGGTTTCTAATGATGAAATCAGTTCCAGGCTATCTCATACTACAATGGCCCAAAAATACTGTTCCTGTGACGGTGGGAAGCGAAGAGAAATAACTATAAACAGAACACAAGCACAAAAATAAGTCAGACCGTGTAACATGTCACAACAAAATGATTACAACTTATTAAAGCGAAAAGGCTAAATTGGCTTTGTTAATCATGAGAAACCTACAGGACGGGGAAGGAGTCCCTTGGCTCTACGTTTGTTGTTAACACTTGCCCCTAACGCCTTTGCAAATCTGCCCAGCTTCATGGTACCCTGAGAATGAGACTTTTTAAGTATCACACCACACTCTGGAATCTAAAATTTGCAGAAGCTGAAAGCAGGTTTTTTCTTCAAATACCATCCCAAGTTTCCCATTGGAAAATACAACTTTCACTCCTTGCCTTGCAAAGTAACTGGCCCAGGAATTACGATCTACCTTGGATATCATATCTTCTCTATTCAATACTAAAATCCTTTTCCTATTCCCAAGCCAGGAGTCCATCTGCAAAAGTTACATTTGAAGCTGAGACCATAAACGTTGAACTCATATTTAACTAGACCACAATTAAGAATATTTCGAAACCAGATGCAACAAAGTTCACACCAAAGCATACCAGGAGAAACCCAAATAGTTTAAACAATTAGTTAAACGAGAGTTGACGACCATTGCTTCTCAGGCAAACCATCTAGAAAGTAGGAAGAACATCACATGCGTAGAGGGTGTAATTCCAACACATAAGAATGCAAAGTAAACGAAAGCCACATAAAGTGCAAATTCAACCTGCTTCTTTTTTTCTTAGTAAATACCAGGTCATTCACATTAAAACAAACCTGAGGATGAGTAGTGGAAAGAGGGATTCTGGCATCCCGAACCTCTATCACAACATCCATCAACTTAAGCTGCTCCTTAAGCTCCCTTTCTGATTTTGCAATATGTCCAGGGTACCACTGCACAATTCCAGCACCCAACAACAATATAAACTAAGTCATTCAATGACCACGGTAAAGCGGTAATTGTTTTCATTCAGTGACCTCTAGTAATAGAAAAAATTGTAAAAATCAAACCGTGAATTGCACCTGAACAGGCCGGAGTTCCTTAGTCCAATAATAAAGGTCAGAATCAAGATCCACCCAATCAAAATCACCTCCGTAACCATCAAGGGCAATGTCCAAATTGGCATTTCCACTCTCATATAAACTTGGAGTTCTCCTACCAACAAGCTGCCACAATTCCCTCCAGCAAATTACATTATCTCTTTCATTTCTGAGCTTACAAGTTCAATTATGACAGAATCCCAAGTTCATTTGTCACGCTAAGAACGGAGACAAGTAGAATAGCTATGATAGTAGCACTACAACTTAACGGACAATAAGAGGGTACCATCTTAAAATGGAAAACTAAAACAAGAAAAAACCAAACATCAAAATGCAAAAGCAGTCAATAGAACCGAAAAAAGTTGCAGTCTCTACAATCTTCCCGCTCGTTTGCATCTTTCCCGTTAGAAAAAAAAAAACAGAGTTAGAAGTAAGGGACTTTGCTTCTTGCCTGTATTACGGGAGGTGGGGACGATACACAAGACTTAACTTTAAAACAAGTCTTCCGTGACAAGTGCTTCTGATTTCCGCAGAAATGAAGGTTTGGAACCCAAGTTGTGGAAACGGAAGGCCATTGCCCCAAGAGTACGACACCCATGTCCAGGCTAAGCTACGGCAGGAACTGAAGAAATCTGAAGGATACGATACGATGGTAAAAAGCGTCTGATGTTGTGTTCAGTTTTTACGAGCTCAAAATCTCAGATCCATTATTGGGCCCAAAAGGTTTTGAGGTCAGGTTTTGTTATCCCTTTTGGGCTTTCAAGAATTTAATACTTTTTAAAATTGAAAACACCTGAGTACAGTGTAATTTTGAGATTAAAATTAATATTATGTTTCAAATTTCAACTCGTATATTATAATCATTTTTAAAGAACCAAAACATCTGTCTCATTTATCCAACATCAACTCTGTTTCACTTATAGATTTTGGTGGGATTCACTAAAATTTATAACTGTGCATGAATATGAATAGAATAGAATTGGTGTTGGAGCCTATTTTTTAAGAATAAGGTACTAACTTTAGAAAACGTTAAACTAATAAGAATTTCGATTCACCTATTTATATTTAGCCCTGCTTATGCTTGGATCTTGAAGTATACAGGTGGCTGTGGACTAAGCGAGTTGGTGACGAACAAAAGTGTGATGAGAGAGTTGGAACTTGTAAGAGACCAGCGGCCATGTGGAGTCCCAGACCAAAACATAAAGAAAATAAAAGATGCCAAGTACTAGCACCTGTCAGTCAGGACAGGAGTGACTGCAATTTTTACAAGTATTATAATCAAAATGGCCAGAGAAACTTCCCATGGCCTTCAGTTAGGATTCTCTGACGATATCGAAATCAGATTTTTTTTATCCAATTTTATAATGTTTTATTGTGTTTAGTAAATCTCAACCATTTATTTATTTTATGTAAGCTCTATATTTATTTATGTAAACTTTACATAAAATCTACATAAATAAATGACTGAAATTTACTGAATATCATAAAACACCGTAAAATTAAAAAGAAAATCTGGACTCAACGATATCACCGGCGTATCAGATAAGATCCTCTGTCCAGTATTATTCTGTCTAATGAAATCTCAAACATTTATTTTGTAGGACCCACGCGGGACTCACGCGTAATTTATGTGGGACCCATATAAATAAATGGCTGAGATTCATTGAACAGAATAGGACACCATAACTTAAACAGAAAATCTGAACTCCCGGCGTATACCCGGCCCCGTACAAGGCCCTTGTCGTAGTAGTAGTCCTCCCTCTTTACTCTCCGCGTCAGTGAGTACAATCCTTTCGCTGGATTCTTCCCTTTCTGTCATACACATAAATGACAAAAAAGTCAATCAATTGTTCATTCGCTAGGTTAGGTGTTTGTCTTGATAATATAAGACTCCTGCCAAAACCTTCACCACGTACATCTGTTAGTCGCCAACAAAATAACATGCGATCCACCCACCTCATACAAAATCTGCTGCAAAGTACACTTATCTAAAATCTCTCAAGTTCACGAGAAAAAAAATATCTCAAGTACACCAAATCTCTTTTGAATCCGCTTTTTGAGGTTTTGAGCCAATTAGTAATACAGAAATCCCAAATAAACAAGTGGAGTTGGTAACCATAGATAGAAGTTAGTGTCCATTATGATTCTACTGCTTATACTTTATGACATGTATCACTTAAAATCTGTTTAGAAGTAGAGCAATCAGGAAACTACAGGCCAAATTACCTTGACATCGAACATATTGACTTTTTGATACTGAGAAAGCATCCTAGAACCAAAATATATATAACGCGGCTGCCTGCCCTGCATGTGTGCCAAGCGTATGCCATGTAATGAACCTTGAATTTTGCTGAAATTAATATCCGATCATGTTATTCAGCACCGGACTATCTTCTTCCTAGAATCCCCTCAAGATCCCATGAACACATTGTGGCATTCACGCTTATTTCTTTCCCAAGAACACGACCGTGACTTCTTGTTGGGTTTCTAATTAGCTTCAGTAATCAAAAAGGATCTGCTAGTTTCTCTCGCTATTGTCACTGTAGCCCGTGTCATACACTTGTTAACTTTGTAGGAGTATCTGTCTTTCTACTGTAATTACTTATAACCATTTTCGATTAGTAAAGGTTTTCCAATTAACATCGAAGGCAAAGATTCCTTGGACATATCAATGGAAGCAAGTTAAGGAGAAAAAAAGGAATAAGTTCTGTACAAATTTTATAATAGAAGCTGGTACATCCTGGAAAGGAACAAAGTAATGGTTTATACTTGTTTTTACCCAAAAGATGCAAAAATCTACTGAAAACAAATGGATAGAATGGCCGTTAAAACTTAAAAGACCTTCGATGGAACGATAGCAGCAACCAACTTGTGGTTTTCAGTGTCTTTTGCTTCCCTTTCTTTTTGTTCCAAAACTTATTGTCAGGGAATCTCGTGACACACTAGCCATGCACTGATTCTGCTAGCATTGTTAAGGTATTCACCTTCCCAATACAAACAAAACCCCATAAACACTGAGATAATTTTGGACCAAGAGCTTCACTGCATATACATATTATAGGAAAGCTAATTACCCACACAGCATCAATGTCTCTCTGTTAACTAGCTATACTCACCAGTCACCACTGTCTATGTGTGTAAGTAACTTTCTATTCAGAACCACTGATGGTATCCTCTGGAGAATATATATTCCCTATATTAGTATGTCTTTGATTTTCTCATAACAGTAGCCACTAGACATGAAGTAAATGTAAAGAATCGGATGGGCACGTACCTCCTCACTTTATGACGAGGTGCGATTTGACAGATTACTCAAGACAAGATCAAGGAGACAGGATCTTATCAGAATCTAATATTATTTATACACGTATTTCTACGTTGCAGAGGGAATATAACACGTGTTCATAAGATCCATGGACACGGCAAGATGGGTTGTCTTGATTGGAGTTCACCTCTTGCTGTTGTCACCATCCGTTGTCTAGTCAACAACTCACATCCTTGCTGATCAAAGTCAAGAACTAAGCATCCGTGACCTGAAAATGGACTACGCATGAGTGACAGAGAGACGAACAAAACCTGAGATGGGTAACAGTATTGGAGGTAACCTTAGCCGTTTGCAATAATTTTTATTGCCCAAAATCAGCTGTCATCCTGTGAAATCTTGTGTCCTTTTAGGCGAGGACAAAACAACATCAATTGGCAGGCAGCTATGCAGTATTAAGTGGATTCTTGGACCAAAAGGTTGAACCCCAACTCAAAAGGTCCCTTATATTTCGGCCCGACGAAGCAATTGGGAAGATATAAATCAGGTACTCAGCG
>JANZLF010000009.1:19705393-19715637 GCA_026546835.1 Erythroxylum foetidum
GGGTCGCTGTGAGCAGAGGAAGCTAGGGTTATGATCACGTACCTCTATTATGACAGAGTTATACCTTATATATGGAGCAGATGTTAGGTTTAAGTCTTTACGTATGCATGAGAGACTTCCACCTGCGAATGGGCCACGGATTGTAGACTGGGCCTGGGTCTGACATTGCCGATAGGTTTGAGACTGATCCTTAAAAGATGGACCGATCGGCCCATGGGTCGTTATGACTGAGTTCGGGCCCAGCACGACCGACCCGACCACAAGGTAATCTATTCGTAATTTTTGTAATAAAAACAAAAACGTAAGAGTCAGGTTAATAATAATTTTTTAGAAGATCATAGTAGAATTTTGAAATTACTAGGAATGTTGTTAGCTCTTTTATAAATTGACAGGCTAAGGATAGAAAACAATATTTTGAAGATTAATTAGTGAATTAAGTAATTTAATTCAGTAATTAATTAATTTTAAATTAACAATGTGTGTATAAAAATTAATTAATTTTAAATTAACAATTTGGTGGATAACATCTAAAATTCAACTTAGAACACAAAATTGGACGTATTTGTTCTGTCTTATTATGCCTGGCCACGGTCCTAAGTTGTCAAAATACGCGTCACAACGTGACTCTTAAACAATTCGGATGCAGTATGTGTACATATTTTTAATCTTACATTAGAAGTATATTTTTAATTCGATAATCATTTTATTCTTTCCTAGTAATCTAATTTCACATGCATATTCATTTTTCTCTTCTAGTTGGCGGGCTCCACCTGAACAACAGCTACCATCTGATCTACTTAATATTAATTACCTTCTACGAGTGTTATGCTTCCAGTCTAATCAATATAATATTACGGTCTTGTTTTGTCGAGTGGACACAAGTACAAAGGCACTCATCCTTAAGCTTTGAATAGTTTTTAGTAATGCTATAAACTTAATACTCAAGAATGCAAACGAAATCTTCATTACCGAACGACACGTACTGTGCATGAAGTTAGTCCTAATCGAAATAAAAAGTTTAAAGAGGTTTGGTTTGGTGGGTGTGACTTTGATTCTTTGGAATTTGGAGTATAACTTGGACCTTAATCTTAATTGCTTCTGTGATTGATGTCGCTTGAACAATACACAACCTTGTAATTCTTTTGACGAGGACAAATATATTTTTAGTACTTTAATTTACTGTTAATTTTACCAATTACTCTGTATTAGGATTTTATTAATCAAAGAAAAAAATAATATGTGTTTAGTTTAAGTGTTACATGAGATTTTTGTTAGAGAGGATATAAAGGTCTTAATATGAAATATTGAATTAAGAGGTCATAATGATTAAGATTGAAATAAAAAACTAGTGTTAGATTAAGAAAGGAAGCGTTTTTTGGTACTAATAGTGAGTTTGGTCACCAGCTAACCCACCGAAGCTCACACTCTCAGCAGTCTCACTCACACACCCTTTTTGCTCTAGTCTAGATATTGTCGTCTTGGTCGTCGTTATGTGATTACAGCTGCCAAGTAATTATTGGACTTTTGCTTAAAGGCATAAATAGGAAGCATCATAACTATAGCCTTCGAGTTCGAGGGCTTGTTATATAGAATGGTGAAAAGTAAAATGTATTGTGACAGGATTGGCTCTGGAGATACATGTCATAATAAGAAGTCTAATTACATCTTTGTACATTAGGAATAGAATAGTAAAAAGGAAATTTGGATGAGTGCTTATGCTAATTCAATAACTGAGCTTCAAATTTTTGAGGCAGACTATCTTTTTCATTTTGTATGACTTGATCATTTATTTCTTTTTATAGTAAGTAGTAATTCGACAATATTTCGTAAAAGTTACTTAAAACACGTACGTTCGATAGTTGATTAGGCCACGGAATCTACTTTAATAAAATAAGACACACTTAAGAAACGAACGGGGTGAGGAAAGGAAAAGAGATACCGGGGCATCTTAATTTATGTCCATCATTAAATGTGCAAAGTGAGGTGATAGTAAATTCGTAAAATAGTTTCTACTTTATAGTATGGTAGAATCTAGCTAGCTAGCTAGCTTTTACTATAAGGATTAGTTTAAAACCTGCCACAGCTAGTTGCTTAATTATTTACTTATTACAAACACATGACTTCACATGTAAAAGGGGAGTTAATCTAATATCTACTCTGAAAATACCGACCGTAGGTCACTCTAAAAGAAAGCATCTAATAAGTTTTGAATTCATTGCTAAAATTGACCTTTGGTCCCCTCCAGTCATAAATAATAAGGAAAAAAACATCTTTTATTAAGATGTGCCAAGAGGAACCAGAGCCAGGTTGGCTAAGCTCTAAACCTTGGCTTCCGTTGAAAACTAGCCTACTGAACACATAAAAGTAATCTTCGGCTATGTTTAAGGCTACCAAGGTATGGCTCATAAGAGTACAATACAGGGGCTATTCTAATTTCTAGGGCAAGTGAGTAAAGTAGAAGTCTCTCTTAACCCACCAAAAGGATAAAGGAGAAATAGATACCACTACTACTAATAACCTCGCACGTGTAATTCAGTTAGTTATTTACAAGGTTAATTTGAGACAAGAATTAAGGTTTGAATTCCGACAATGAAAGATATGGGTTACCTTGTTGAGAAGTTGACTGAGATCAAACTGTAATTTATCTCCTTCCTACTCTATCGAGTTGGGATATGGGGACACTTGGAGTGGGCGATCCACCTTTTTGGGACCAGAAATAGATACTAATAAGAAAATGTTTACATTTTTCTTTATTTATTTATTATATATAAATGTTATTATTACATAGTTGAAATTGGGGTCTCTGTCCTTACAGCTAGTAACGGAATATCATTCCTTTTTTACGTTATACGTGCTTCAGAGTGCAGTCCCAACTAGAAGTTTCGTACTATTGAAGACACTTTCCTCTTCTGCGGGTCTCAATCTCAAAGGCGCAACAGTTAATCAAACAGGTCAAAATATTATTTATGCCCAAATTCAGCAACCCTTTGTAAGTTGTTTGGCCAGCGGGTACGGACTTTGCCATTATTAAACATAAAATTAGACTCTGTTTAAATTCAATGCTAATTTGACTTTTAATTATTAACTAATCAATTAACTTAATTAAAATATGATTCCTATTACATATACTTCAAGGTTTATTAAATATCTACGTAAAAGATAAGTAGATAGCTAGTTTCGATTAGAGAAGACAAGGATGAGCTAAAACGGTTTTAACTACTTTTAACTCCAACCATGGATGGTCATGCCCTAAAAGTAGATTCAAATAAAGAGTTAAAATTTCGAAAAAGGAAACAGAAAACTGATAACAAAGTGAAGTTGCGTAAATGGCTCTAACGGCCGTTAGCAAGATGGCTGATGGTGGAATCCTTGCATGGACTAGGAGGCAAGCTACTCTTCCCAGAAGCAACAAGGCGTTTTACGAAGCCCTCGATTCTTTGTCCGTTGGTCTCCGTTAGTAACCGCTTCCCGCCAAACGGTAACGACTGCACACCTCTCTCATGCAACACTTCGTCTGCCTCTCTCGGGCCCACCGTTCCGTCACTGTTCAATCCGTTTGCCTGCGACACATTTCACGCCGTCAATAGTTCAGTTTTTTCACTACAAATCTCTTCTTTAAATGGGATTTTACAGTGGTAAAATACTACCACGATGATTCTTTTCTTTTCGTAAAATTTTCCGAGCAACCAAACTAATATCCATCAGCATTTTTTACCTGGATTCTAACGTAGTCCGCACGATTCCAACAGAAAGCGTTACCCAACATCTGGTCTACAGTTTCCGAAACTCCGTCCAGAACAATGTCAACAATTGACGACGTCGAGCACTCGCCGTTATGACGGACCTTCCTCACTCTAGGTGGTGATCCGCTCAACGGACCGTTACCTAATGACAGAACGAGCAGATCCTCCACGCTGTTAACCAACGGGAAGTCCCGCTTGTTGTGGAGTACGTGAGTAACTGCCGCTGCCGTTGGGTTGTTCATCACCAGACCTCCGTCAATTGCGGTGCACGACGTCTTCCCGTCGGTAGACGTTAAGTTAAACGGCTTGAACACGCTTGGAGTCGCTGACGTGGCGCGACAGACTTTCCATAGCTCAAAGTTGAAACTAGGCGACTCCAACGCGTCCGCGCGAGAGAACACAAAAGGAGCAGAGCTCCTGAGGTCAAAGCAAGGAACGAGAAGAGGCTTACACGTGTCCCTCAAGGTCAAAACCGTCCCATCCTCTCTCTTAAACGCTTCCTTCAATACCTTATCCATGCTCTTGCCGGAGAGTATCCTTCGCCGCCGGAGGAATCCAGCTGTCTTAACCTTGAAAATTTCGGAGTTGTTCTCGGCAACAAATGCAACAGCTTCTCTAGCAGAAAACAGGGGCCTTCCGCAACCGTCGTCAGCGACAAGCATGGAGGCGAGGATAGCTCCAATACCGGTGCCAGCGACAATGTCGAAGAAATCGACGATTCTCGCGTTTGAATCTCCAAACTTGAGGCGGATCTGGTCCTCGAGGTGGATAAGAGAGGCGCCGGCAACAATCGCGGTGGTTCCACCGCCGTCAATGCTGAGCACTCGCGTCTTATTAGCGGTTTCGCAGTGAGAGAGCCATTTCTGCTCCAGTTTCGAGAAGATCTCCAGAGTAACCTTACTCAGTTCCATTTTCTCTCTCTCTTTCTCACTGACTCACTCCCTCTGCAAGTATATTTTAAAGCTTGAACTGTGTCTGTCTCACGCGTTCTTGTTGAAAGGCATTAATAACTGAACCATGCACTGCTTGTGGGCTCTGAGTTCGTTGGGAGTTAAAACCGGGAGTGAAGTGAAGAGACTGTGTTAAAGGGGCTTGCTTCTATATACTCGCACTCCACTGTAGAAGTAGTTCTTAATCTGTTTTTACCTTTAATTTTTTAACTCCTTTTTTTGTTTAATTGAATTTTATAATTTGTCAGCACTACGAGTCCTAAATCCTAATGACAGTATGGAATGGACTGTCCTTGCACGTGCAACAGCGCGTGTTCTTATCGGGTAACGGGAAGCGACAACCTCGGCTTTTTACTAGGCTCGGCTTCCGCTTCCGCTTCCGCTTCCGCTTCCGCTTCCACAGTTCCACCGCTTTGCTTATTGAGACCCAAACCACCATTAAATGCTTTGCTTTTTCTTGTCTTTTATTTACTTTTTTCATCTTCTTCATCGTCAATATTTAGCCTGTTAAAGGCCTTATTTGCTAGGATTAAGAAAAAGAAAGGGTTACGGCATGCTAACTAATCATGCTGTCTTACATTTGTACCGGTGATTACTCAGGAAATTGATATATCGATGAAGGAAACAAACCCTTCAATTAAGTAGTTTGGAATCTAACTCTATTAGGTGATTTTGGGATAGGAAAAAGAAGTCCCCACAAGGCCAGCATTAGAAGAGAGAGCGCAATTAAGCTCCCACAAGGTCAAAGATTTAGAGTAAAAGAATAATGATGAATGATGATCGATGGAGAACACAGTAATGTCAAAGAGTCAAGACAGATATAGCTAGCATGATTAGAGAGAAGTTAGAAAGAGCTTGAAGTACATGTAATTAGTACTAATTCCGGAGCAATTTTAGGCAATCACGCCAAGTTCCTTACTTGTACTGCTAAGCTCTAACTGGCTAGCTAGTTAGTTCTCATTAACAAAGAAAGAAAAAGCTGGTTAGTTAATCCACCATCCAAGAGCACGGAAGGGTTTCTCTATTTTGATGTTTTTGGTCAAAACAAATAGTTTGGCTGTACATGTTTCATCCACAATCGTTGCAGTAAATTATAAATATGTCATTAGTTCATAATTCTCGTGATGATTAGATTATAAGTAGGAATGCACATTGGTATTACTATTACATAGTCAGTCTGTTGTCTGAATTCTTCCAACTTGTCATCCTTTCACTTCTTAGACGAATCATCAACTCACCTACGAGGTAACCCTACCCTTTGAAATCTGAAATTTGGTGGTTGTCCTCAAGAGCCAGGTCTGGCATAGCAAGAAAACGGAAAAGCTAACAACGACAGCTGCACACGCAACCACCAAGACTTGAATTCTTCATAACGTTCCCGGTTCATTGTTCCTGTTAGACGTTGGAAAGTTCTTACTTTTCAGAGATACCCTTATCCCGTGCTATTTCTTCCCTAATTATGGAATAAGGATAAGCCAGCCTCTCCTCTGTTAATCCAACCAACACTAGTTGCCTTTTATGTGGTTATTTTGGAACAACTCAACCATCCGATAAAAACACTCAAGTCTCTTCGATAATCTTTACTGTTTACTACCATGAGAAAATTAAGTTTTTGTTCCCAAACATCAAGAGTACAGTACAGATCTTCTGTTTAGTCTAATTAAAATATGTCTATCATTTTTGTTTAAATTTTTAACACTTATATCACAGGCGTGATAATTATGTTTAAGTGCCAGTGTCATTTAAAATTTAAACAGAAATATTGACGATATTTTATTAACTAAACAGAATAAGAAGATCTTGTACGTCTGAAGTATCAGGCACCTTGGCTCAGATAGCTGTCATTATCTCCGAATCTTTAGTCTACATGTCCATGCCTTCCTTACCTCAAGTCTTCTGTCTATTTTATCCTGTCTTATTCTGTCCATTTTGTATCTGAGTCATCTACTCATGTAAATCCCACATGAGTGAATGACTTGAGTGGATGACTCAGATACAAAATGGACAGAGTAGGACTGGGTAAAATAGACAGGAGATCAGCCCTCTTCCCTACCTCAAATCTCCTGTCCATTTTACCCTGTCTTACCCTGTCTATTTTGTATTTGATTCATCCACTCATGTAGATCCCACATGAGTGGATGACTTGAGTGGATGACTCAGATACAAAATGGACAGAGTAAGACTGGGTAAAATAAACAGGAGATCAGCCCTCTGCCTTCCCTGGTACTAGACAGTAGACACAACCTGTCTCCTCACAAGAAGTCCATGAGAGACCCGAATTTTGTGATTTAATGCTCGTCCTGACAAAAGTTCAACATAAATTAACAGTCCATAGATTTATTATTCATCGACTCCGGAATCACTGGGAATTATGCCATGCCATCAATTCAATTACGTTTATTTACTGGATTAATTATATTGATAGTTTACTTTATACATTCCTTTCATTTTAATCTCTGGTCTTTATTAACACAATGTAGACGTCATTCTCTCTTAAAAAGTTTACAAAGTTCATCAAAACAACTTTATCTTCCCTTGTCTGATATTGCATAGTGTAATATGTCAAAATTTAAAATATACAATATCATTTGATTGAAATGTTTGTTTCGTAATGTCTTCTCCTGTCAATGTCCATGTAAAACACAAAAACTCTTCTTAATTTTTTGATATTATCTCGTGATGATAAGGAGTCACTTAAACATTGTGAATTGGATGATTCAAGGTAAGTTTAAAAAATTTGTTATCTTTTAAATTTTAATTATTTGTAAATTAATAGAAATTAATATTTTAAATTTCAATCATAATTTTAAAATTTTAATTTACCATGAATTGAAAGTTCTTATAAAAATGACAAAATATTAAACTTTTTTAAGTTGGAAATATATATCATGAAAGCTCTAATTTATGTAGTTAAGATATCTTAAAGATTTTTTTATTTATGTTTTTATGTTCTTTTAATATAGTTTTTTTAATATTTTTAAGGGAGATGATTAGTAATCAATTTATTTGTTGCTAGTATTTTAGTTTGGTATACTTAAGTTTGTTTGAGTGTAAGCGCTCCATGTTAGGTGTGTATTGATATTTGAGCATCACAAATCACAATGGCTAAGTGTAAAACAAATATTAACCGTCTATGATCATTCTCTTTTTAAAGGAATCGTGGGAATTGAATAGTTAATTTTTTTGTCACATGTAACCACTATAATGCCCAAATATTAATACATCTGTAGTACGGAACCTAGCTTCTAATAAGCTTAACTCAAGGACAACATATTTAAATTAAATAATATCAATAATTATATTAGTTTCCAAACAAAAACACACCAACAACATATTTTTAACAACATAAATTATAACTTTTATGATATCTTACTTTCCAAACATAAACAAATGTCGAAATGTTTTGGCTGTTTTCCTAATAGAACAATCAAATTTGGAGAGGAAAAATTGATGTTACCAGTAAATTATTTTTGTTATATACATAATTACTGTTGAGCTATACAATTGCTAGATTCTAACGACAATAAAATAAAGAAAATGAATAAAATAGTGAATTACATTTTGTTACAACTAAATGAAAAAGAAATCAATTTTGTAGTTTTTATATTTTGTTAGCCCCTCTCGCAAGCTAGCACATACAAGTTTTGCAAGCTCAACTTAGACTTAAGAGAGCCAAATGGAGGAGTATTGGTCAGGGTCGTTCTTAATATTTTATAAGCTTTGAGTAAAGTAAAAAAAGTTCTTATTTTTGCTTATTTTTGGGCCCTCATATAGAATAAAAATAAACAAAATATAGGTCATTTTTGTTATTCTTTATGAGGTCAAGAATAGGCCCTATTTTATTTCATTTTCTTTTTTATAAGAATAAAAATAGGTCCTATTTTATCATTTATAAAGATGAGCCTTGGACAGGTGCCCACCCTTCCCTTACCCTAAGCTGGCCCTAGAGGTGGTAATGACTTGGTGAAGATGTTTGTTAACTAATGTGTACTTGACATAGGAAGAAGTTTGATAACTATAGCTTAGAGTTTTCCACAAACAATATGACAATCAATTTTAATGTGTTTTGTATGCTCATGAAAAATTAGATTTTCTACAATTTGAATGGTAGATTGATTATCATAAAGTAATGCAGTAGCCTGTTGATGAGTGATATGCAAATCATCTAATAAGTAATGAAGCCATTGGAGTTCATATGTTGATGTCGTAAATGCTCCATACTCAGCTTCTGAAGACGAGCGAGAAATGCTTTCCAAGAAATAAAAGATTCTTCAAGAAAAATACAATAACCAATAATGGAGCATCGAATGTCGGGATAAATACCTCAATTGGATTAAAAAATCTACGAAGGTGAATAGTAGTAGGAGCAAAGAGAATAACCCTTATCCTGACATATCTTTGAGGTAACGAAGAACTTTATGTGCTACTTGTAAATGAGTATCACATGTCTTATTAAGATACCGAGATAATTGCAATAAAAGACATGACTAGTTGAGTGATGGTGAGAAATAGAAATTTATCAACCAATCGCATATAAGAGTTGATAATCGATAAGGGAGTATCACTTATAGATTACAATTGTGTGCCATGCATGATTGGAGTAGATATTCGTTTAGACTCAAAAAAGCTTGTATCAGAAAGTAGTTATAAGATATATTTCCTCATAGTTAGAGGAATCCCTGTAGAAGTATGAAGCACCAAAAAATAATGTAGCTCTCCCAAATCCTTTGTTTTAAATTATTGATGAAAGCGAGAATTAATATATGAGATGAAATTAAGATCTTTTTTGGCGATAATAATATAATTAAAATAAATCAGAAATATTAGAAGTGCAATACTAGTGGCCTTAATAAATAGAGAAGGATCTAAGTTGCCTTACATAAAGTCTTCTGCAATTAAGGTCTTTGTAAATTTTACATACCAATGTTGGCTGGCTTGTTTTAAACTATATAGAAATTTCAGCAATTCACAAACCTAATAAGGAGTAGAAGTGATGAAACCTTATGGTATTTGCATGTACACATATTCATTTAAATCTTTATGTAATAATGCATTGTTATTATCCAATTGTTGTAGATGTCATTCCTGAACAGCAGCAATTGCAAGAAGTACTCGAATTATTGTCATTCTGCCACTAGAGAAAAAGTTTCAAAATAATCAACGTTATGTTGTTGTGTATATCTCTTTGCAATAAGCCTATAGTTATAACTTTCAAGAGATCCACCAACTTTATACTTGGCCTTATACATCGATTTACAATTAATTGCCTTTTTGGTTGGAAACAAAGTTGTTAGGCTCCAGCATTGTTGGCTTCCAAAACTGCAATTTCGTCTTGCAAAGCCTATTTTTAGCACTCATGTTGCATAGTTTGTTCATAAGATTGAGGTTCAAAAATAACTGTGATATTGATAGAAAAACTCGAGAAGGTGTAGGTAAATTATTGTAGGATAAGACTGAATCAAGTGAATAAGACTTACTGTTGGGCCCCAAATTTTGTTTTCCTTGATGTTATTAAGTATGAATTAATTTGATTGTGTTAGTTGTATGATTT
>JANZLF010000009.1:19739560-19754501 GCA_026546835.1 Erythroxylum foetidum
TTCAAAATTGGAGAAGATTTAAGGTAAGAGAAGATTTTGATCTTTGAATTTTTAAAGGAATTTTGGTTTAGATAGCTTAAGAATGTTATGGGTTTGTGTTTTCTAAAGTTAATTTTGGTGATTATAACTTATGTGATGTTTAATTTTGGATGAATATGAATTAGGGATTTTGTCATGAATTAAGGAATTTAAGAGAAGCAATGGAGAAATTGAGGCTTTGAACAAATTCCAACCATGAAAATGAGGTGGGTACCATGTTTATAATTTGAATTATGAGCTAATTATGTGTTTTTGAAAAATCAAGAAAACGAAATGTTTTTTTAAAATATTGTTTTCGAATGACTAAATTCACTGTTTTGGAATGATTTTAAGAAATTGTTATTCATTATGTTTGAATTATTTAAGAAATTGCTACAAAGGTTAAATTTAGTGTTTTGAATGATTTGATAAAATTGATACGATTTTGGCATTCATTTTGTTTGAATGTTTTGATAATCGCTATAAGTGTTGCATTCTTTGGTTATAAATGATTGGAAAACTGTTATGTGATTTTGATTTTTTATGTGAATTTTGAAATTACAGAATTGAGAATGAAAAATTTGTTTGATATATGGCATGATTATGAGAACTGAGTTTTCGAAATGTGCCTTCGGGCAATCCAATTTTCAAGTGTGAAATGTGTTATGTGGGTTTGGTTAGGTCCCATAAGAGGGTCAAGTGAACTTGTCTAGGCTTCACTCTCCTGCCCGCTAGTAGCATTGGAGCTCCGTTAAGGACTCCCATAAGTTCACGGCTACATCGGACCGATATGCCGAAAGGTGTAGTATATTCTGTTCACGGCTGCATAGGACCGCTATGCAAGAATGTGCAGTATGTTCTGTTTCTGGATCATTCTAATGTGTTTATGTGTTTTTGTTTTTGTTAATATTTTTGGTGCATTCATGTTTTGAATTTTTCATGAATTGTGAAAATTTTGAGATTATGGAGAAATAAACATTTGAGTTTTTTTCAACTGTGAAATTGTTTTGAAATTGATTATGAATGAATTGAGAAAATTTTGATAAATAAGCATTTGATGAATTTCTACTGTGAAATTGTTATAAAATGGTAAAAGTTTCGAAAAAATGATTTTTGCTTATCTTTCGATTTATAAACATGTTATCCACGTGTAGTAAAGCTCACCTCTTTTCATCCCCATCTCCAAGTAATCGAGCAGGAGATCGAATGAAAAAAATTCAAGGCATTTGTTCGATTTTGCATATCTTGTATCTTGTGTAATTTGGATTTTAGTATTGGTATTGTATATGGCTTGGAAAGCTATTAATGTTTTATAAGCATTTATTTCATGATGTGTATGAATTATGAATTTGTGTATTGAATTGAGATATGAATGTGTTTGGATTCCGGACAGGAGGTCCGATGATTTTGATGATTGAGAATTATTTGAAGTGCTATGTATATGATGATGATTGATTGTGTTTGTTTGCGCTGGAATTCTGGACAGGAGGTCCGATGATGGTAATGATTGTGTTTATGGTTTTGGAATATAGAAGTGCTTATTGTGTATGGTTTGGTTGTGTATAAATCATGTGTGTGTGATGTTTAAGGAAAAAGAAAATAAGATATATGTTTTGTTTAAAAGATGAGGAATGATTAATTTGAAGAATCTTATGAATTGAGATTTTGTTTGCGGATGAATTTCCAAATGGGAAATTGAATTGCTTTGTATGAGATTGAATAAATAATGAAAAGAAAAAAATCTATACCGATTTCGGATTGGTCTAGTCTTGAGTTTCCAACGCTAGTTTTCTAAGGTATGCTTTTCGGATGTCAGATTTTGACTTCAGTTTGTTTGAATCGTTTTGCTATCTTTGATTCCGAGTCATTCGATTTCTTTGGCTCCTTAATCATTCGTTTCACTTTCGATCCTTTTATTTATGATCTGTTTGTTCGTTTCCGTCGATTTGTTTTTCGTTTACGTTTGTCCCACTGTCGTTTAGGATTCTTCCTCTTTGTTTGGCTTTCTGTTTCCGTTTAGGATTTCGTTTTCCGGTTGGGCTCCGGTTTCAAAATCGGGTCCCAATATCTTATTTGTGTAAAGTTAACTTATTTCCTCCACTTTCCATTAACCTTCTTGAGCATGAATATATTGGCTAACTATTTAGGGTTGTAGGCATCTTTGATAAAGTACAATTTTAGTAGTTTGGCTACCAACTCTTCTATGGCATATTAATTCTCAATTGTAAAATTTCTCTTATTCTATTTTATTAGCTTGAAACGGGGTTTATAATTTAGCTTATGGGCGACTATCTCCCTCTTAACCTTATGCATGTCTAATGGACATCGTAAAAAAAGTCCAATTGTTGGAGCAAGAACTTTTTTAGGTCTTTATGAACAGTATTCTCTATATTGGCTCTAATTTTAAAGGTATCATAGTCTTCATGCTTTCTTATTATGAGCTAACATCTAACTCTTCCCCATTAATGGTGAAAACATTGTTTCTTTTTTAAGCATTGTAGACTAATATTATTTATCATTCTTTGGTCTCTCTGTACCTTTGCCATCTTAATCGAGGTTAAGAACTTTATGATAAATTATTAAGGTGATAAGATTACACGTACTATATATAAAATATATTTTTAATGACATTACACACAGACGACCTCCTTACTACAAAGAACTTTATTATATATAACCTATCTTCCCCTTGTTACTAACATCATGTATGCGAAGTTTTAAGGTCTATATCTATTATTGGAGAAGCGTTATATGAACCTCACAATTATTTATTAGAAAGTAGCCACCTAGGCAAGGAGTAGGATCTGAGACCATGATCAGGATGGAAGCAAAGGCTTTGTATTTTTGGATATTAGATACACCATAAAGGTTCAGAAGTTATCTATAACGATGCATATGATCGATAGGGGCATATATGCCATCAGAGGTACCCATGATTATAATCTTAAATCCAATCCTGATTCTCTCAAATAAGGTCTCATTTATTTTCTAGATTCTCTTAAATAAGGCATTCAAAGATTTGTATTCAATTGATAGGGTTACAAAGTAAATATGACATTATTGCTGATGGTGGTTATAGGATGTCAACTTAGGGTGTAAGGTTAAGGGTGTGGATGAGGCTCCCGTGATGATGGTTATGGGATATGCACTATAGATAAAAGTTTATATGATGTGAATGGTTCAAAATGGTAGAGGTTGCAGGATGTGAGCATAAAGAATAAGGTTGTGGGGAATAAATGAGGTCCCCCTAATAACGGTTGTAGGATATGGGGTTGGTTCCTTTCATTAGTATGCTACTTTTACAACATTTGTCTCACTTATTTTTTACAACGTCATAATTTTGGTCCCTAGGTTACTCATGGATGCAATGGGCTTAAAGTGTATTAGTTATTCTAGTGGCATTAGGATAAGGATTGTTTCTATTTGTTTCCATTGTTCCTATTTAGGATGGTGATAACTCATCTATTATCTAGATTCTCTCAAATAAGGTCTCATCTATTTTCTAGATTCTCTTAAATAAGGTATTCAAAGATTTCACTAAATACCCGTAGGCAATTCCAAATGATGTAGATTGAATTCCTAGTAAGATTTTTAGTCTAATCTCAACTTATCATACCTTTAAAGATAAATAACAATAAGTTAAGGGTGTTCTTTCCATAAATACTATGATGCTTAATTAGTAAGTTAAAGAATGCCAATTATATAGATAAATCACAAAGTTTACTTAGTGGAAGTAGTTATGAAAACTTACTTTGATATATATCCCTTTTATCGGCAATCCATCTAAGTGTAGTTAAACTAACCATCCTCAGTAGAGTTAGATCTAACTTCTACTATGTAGCTGAGTTTGTCTTTGATTAGGACTCTAACTCCTAGCATGACTGAATTTTACTTTAATTAAAATTATCTTTCTTGAATAATTGGACTCTTAAGTGAGTCTAATGTAGTGGATTGGTAGGTCTATTAAGATAATCCAAGCCTAATTCATGCACATATTAAGTGTATGTCACTTATAAAATATCTTATCCAATATATCATACCACTAGTGCATTATTGTTTTTTCATTACAAACCATATAATTGTGGGTTAATGTCCTTAAATAGTTAGTTTTTTCACCTTCAAATATGATACGATTTTACTTAACTATATTGCCCTCTTATTGGAACAAAATCTCCTTTTGATGTGGATACAACATCCTACGAGTGAAAAAGTAAACCTTATCAATCAATGATTCATTAAATAACTAGTCATTTAAGGTAATAAATCATATATATTTCGTATACATGTAGAAGAAAAATAAACGATATATGATTATGAAAACATAATATTCAATAAAGTATCCATACTATCATAATAATAGACATTTTTAAGCAATAAAATACTAAAAACTAATAGATTTTAATTCCAATGTATCCTTAGCATTTGATTTTTAACTTATTTCATGTGTTCTAATAAGTTGCAATTCAAACTAATATCATTATATATGGTTCCAATCATAAACCCTACTTAAGATACAACTTAGGCAACACGATACAACATTGAAAAAAATATTCGATAAGTCACATAAGAAGGGTAAAAGACCTAAAATAATATAGTAGTTGATTGGTCTTAATCACAATTAAAAAATACATACATGGGTCTAATAAACTGGGATTTCCTTCCTAAGTGTGATTATCATTTGTAACATAATTTATAATCAATTATTTGAATGATAATTAGAAAATTAAACACAATGATCATTAATAAAAGGGTTGAAAATAGTTAAGGATGGAAAAATGGCCTAAGTTGGTCCTATCCATCTGGTTCTTATCCAAAGTCAATAAGTTTGATATGAGTTGATTGGGTGTTGAATCGAGCTTGGGCTTCTTACCAAATATGTATCTTGAAAATAACATTATTATATTAAACTAAAAAAATAGTGTCATTTTATTAATGGATGGATTAAAACTAAAAATCCTAAATTTAAAAGTACTTGCTCACTGTTGTCACTATCTTCCTTTAACTATCTTGTGTTGACATCTTCCATCTCTTTTCCACTCACTTGGTTTTTGATCATTGCTCTCATTCTCACTAGCTTTCTTTAGTATTTCTCTTCTTGAAAACCTTTAAATTATCATCTTTTTTGAGTAACTAAAAGATCTAATACAGATATATGCCATATCACTGAGTATTATTAGAGTATTTGTGGAAGTTTTATATTGCTTATTACCTCTACTTTTTATAATTTAATTATGAGTTTATATATTTCTTTGACTATATTATCGCATGTTTTTGATATTCCATATAGGAATTCTATTGTGCACATGTGAACCTTATTTTTTACAAAATCAATTAGTGAAATTACTTGCAAGTTCTTTGTCTGTTTTTATAATTTTTAAATGGGTAGTGGAGATTATATCATCTCATTAAAAAAATTATTATTAAGTAGTAAAGTAATTGGATTATTAATTTAGTTAGGCTCTGATCTTTTATCTTCTTTTATAGGTACAGATCGACCATTAAAGTATAAAAACAAAAGAGTTAGCTCATAAATACTTCAGAAGTAAAAATTAATATCTTCTATTTGTCAATTTATAGAATTTACACTATCAAAAGTTTATCAATTGAAAGTTAACATTGTTTACAATTGAATTTGATTGTGAAAGAAATAGACTTACACGCTCTACTTCTAGTTCTAGTTTTATAAAAAATGACAATAATAACAGTGTATTGAAAAGTATAAGTTTTAATGATAAATAATGCTTTTTTGTGCCTTCAAAGTTACAGAATTTCTCCTTTTGGCATCTCTCTTTTTTTGATACGGAGAATAAATAAACTAATCCTAAATTAGATTCTTATCTTCAATCTTCTTATTTGGAGTATATGGGTAATTATATCTATATTATGAAATATCCTTTGTATTGGTGGAAAGTCTTTCTTTCTCCATGTTAAAAGTGTTTATCTTAATTTAAACTATGTTTTAGGTGGTTGGAGCCATATCTAAACTATTGATAATGATTATGATTAGGAAGCTCTCTTTCTTAATGAAACTATCCCTGTAAAGCCTATTACCGAGTGTTGTGTTTAGTTGTTTATGGATTCATTCATTTGAGTTATTTATTCATAATGTCAATAATTTGTTGCTCCTAAATATCTTTAGTTGTCTAAATTGTTCATTTTTAAGTTTGACAAATATAAATTTTGGGTTTGGTGTAACTTGAACGCTTTAGGTTGTCTGGTTTTGTACAAACTCAATCAAACATTAAGTCGCCCAAATTCTAATTAAACTTGAACTCGGGTCAAATAACTCATACTTAATCAAGTTTTAGATTGAATTTTTTTAATGATTTTTGCTTATTCTGTTATCGATCTTTATCACTTATTTGATAAAGTAAATACACACAAGAGGGGGGTGAATTGTGTGCAAAAAAATTTGCAAGGTACTTAAAAATTAATAATATGCTTCCAAACAAAATAAATGTATAAATAGAAAGGTCATATTAACTTTCAGAAAGATCCTATTAACGTTGAAAACAAAAGGATCTTGTTAATTGACAGGAGCTTGTTAGTTCTAAAAAAGAAAGGAACCTATTAATCAATAGGAGCCTATTAACACTTAAAACGAAAGGAGCTTGTTAATCAGTAGGAGCCTATTAACGCTCAAAATGAAAGGAATCTCTTGCGATATAAAAACATAAGGAGCCTATTGTAAAACCGAAAGAGCCTCTTGCAAGTTGTAAAACACAAAATACTATAATGTGGAAATTTAAAAGTTAAGAAAGAAAGATTGTGACTCAATAGATTTATACTGGTTCAGCTTATAACGAAGTCTACGTTTAGTCCCCAAGCACTCAACTTGAGTATTTCACTATATCTAAGTAGTAAATTTTCACAAACCTGTCCAAGCTCACAAGTGCACATTTTTAAGGTTCTTCAACTTCCACACTTGTAATGTTTAACAAACCTTTGCAAGCTCTCAATAAGAAAAGTATAAACGATTTAACATTCTCTCTCAAAGAGTGATTTCACTTTCTAGGGCACAAAAAGTTTGATATAAATTTCAAGAATAATGATGTTACTAAGGTATTTCACAAATTTATATGTATTGCAAATACATTGGCTCTACCTTAAGTAAACAGTTTCTTCAACTAGCTATTGCTTAATCTTTGATATCATCCCTGCTTAAATCTTTGAAATTTAGACATTAAGATAAATGTTTTTTCAAAACTTCTGGAGGTAATTATTCGAATTAGTAAGATCCTTCTAGATGTCAAGAAATCATTTCTAATTTGGTAAGTTCATAAAGAAGGTTCCTACAAGAAAGGAAGCAATTATCCTATGATTTTATTTCCTTTTAAGAACTATATCGTTGTCTATACAAGGAAATAAATCTAATTTAAATTTTGAAATATTATAAAGTTATCATCAAAATTGTTAAACATAAAGCTTGAGCTAATAGGCTCCCCTTTTTTGATGACGAGAAACAATATTATATATATTTTCAAAATTCAAATAATAAGAAAAGATTTCGAAAGATACTTGTAAACATTAAATTTTCTTACTCACAATCATAATTAAAAGGAGCCTAACTTTTAAAGTAAGGAGCCTATCATTTGTATAATACAGAATAAACTTCACAAGTTCAATGAAAATTTCGACAGTAGTTATCAGAACATAACACAAATATCATCAAAAAATAAATATATCACCAAGGCAATACTGAAAATATATCACAGATGCAAAATATATAATTAACTATTCTACCCCTTTTTCATTATAAAAAAAATAGGAGGGAATGACATTAAGTCGTAAGAAATATTATGAGTATGTATGAAAAATCCAAGTAAAAATAGTAATAAAGTCAGTTAAGAGAATCAAGAATTTTTCTAAGAAGAACTAGCATGTTTAGGATTTGGTTCTGTAGGCTATTAATTTGGTTACGTATTTGGTCTTGATTAAAAAGAAGGTCCCTAAGTTTTTGAAGAATCAAATAATTTGAGCTCTGGAGTATGGCAAGGGCTGATTTTTGCAGGGTAGGACCTAACAGATATACTACTCTTTCTGACTTCTTCTTTACCCATATAATGTCCTTTAGCTTATAACCGAATTGGTAGGGAATGGAAGAGTGGAACTTTGTAGGTTCATACCAACTAAGATTATCAAAGGGCAATCCAAAGTAAGGAAAAATCTTGGTTAACAACATCATATATGGCAGACTACCAGTGGTATTCTTATGACTTCCCTTGTCGACCATAAACTTCAAAACCATTGCTGGGAGGTTCATCTTATTGCCTTTTAAAAGATTGTTGACACATATGTATCCAAGAGACTGCATCTTTCTACTTGGCTACTTCTTAGAAAAATTGAAGTAGCCAATATAGATGCAAGGCACAGTAGGTCCAAGTGTCTACATTAGGGTCTCCCTTCTTGGGCATTTTTTAGTGTACAGACATATAAAGTTCATAACCTCTCCCAAATCATGGTCAGCAATGTCCCACTTATGATAGGAAAGGTCAGTCCTACTCATAGGATTTACACTCAGAATGTTCCCCAATATTTCTTCCGTAATCAACATCTCACACTCACATACCCAAGAAATGATTTCCATCTTCACATCAATTTCTTCTTCTCTCATATGTGTGTAAAAACATCTAACTAAGTCATCACATATTGTTTCATTCAAGTTTAAAAAATTTTCCCAACAAATAGTAATCATATACAGAGAGATAGGAATACCAATTTCATCAAAAAGGGAAGGCAACATGCGTCCAACGACCAATTTTCTCTTCTTGTAGCACATTTTATACCTTGCTTCAACTTTCATTGACTGGAACAACTTCACTGGTGCTGAAGACTCTCCCTTTTTAAGTACTGTGAGTTTCTTTGAATTTGTCCTTTTGTCCTTAGGGAATTCTTCAAACATAACTTCTTCAAAAACTAACTTATCCCTAATAATTGGGTCCTCAATCTTTTCTTCGACCATAGGCGTTTTGTCTTTTCTTATTTCTTCCCATTTTCTTTTTTTTTGTGATTCTTCTTCTTCTTTCGTTTTAGCCTCAGGAGTTTCTTTTTGTACATCTTTCTTTGCTATACTTGCTGTGGTTTGTGGTCTTTTTATTAATGGAGCTGGTTCCTCATTTGAGCTGCCATCATTTACAATCTAGTTCACTTCAGGCACTTTCTTATTCTTAAAATTGGGTTGAGGAGTAGTGGAAGGTGGTGTGGAAGTCTTGAAAGAGAAAATAGGCAAAGTAAAACTGAGTAGTGAGAACGGAGGAGAATGGAATGGTACTTTTCTCACTGGTTCCCCCTCACTAGAAGATTGTTCTGCTTCTTCTTTTTCTTTGACTTTTTGCTCTTATTCTTTTTCGTTTTCTTCTTCTTCTTCCTTTTCTTCTTCACTAGAGTCAGAGACATACTACTGTTTGTGCTCAGAGGATGAATTATAATCTAATTATAGAAATAACATAGCCAAAATCTGCCTTTTTCTGTCCTCTAGCATCTCTTTAACGAGTATTTCTAAAACTTGAGGTTTAGAGGAGACAAGTTTAATAGGAGTGTTCAAAGAACCTACTATTGGAGACAGTGAAGAGGACTCAGAAGCAAGACTTTGTTCATGGCAGAGAGTTTTGCCATGAGTAGAAGTTGAAGCCAAGGTTTTCTTCGGTCCCTTTGATTTTCTTCGTGCCATTGATGTTTAGGGGATTTGGAAGAAAAACAAAAAGAAAGGAGAAAGTTAAGGTGTACAGAGGAAAAGAATGACACTTCTGAGAAAGACAAGGATGAGTAGAAGAGAGAAGTCTATTTCTTCTAATATTAAACGATCCTTGAGCGTTGATCTCGTATGGGGATGGGCATTCGTACACACCAGTAATGGAAACGTGATTCTTTGCGTATCTTTTATCAGACATATACGGAGAGAAGTTAGAGTGCATGCATTTGTAAAAATTGGTACGATGCTATGGATGACTTCCTTTTTAGGATACGTGTATCCTACTCTGTCAAAATAAAAAGAGCCTTCTAAAATAAGAAGGGCCTTCTAAACTAGTAGGAGCCTACTGAACCAAGAGGAGGTCTCAAAACTGAGAGGGGCCTTCTAAACTAATAGGAGCTTATTAAAATAAGAGGAGGCTTCTAAAGAATCATATTAGAAGGAGCCTGCTAATGTCTGCACAGAGAAATAGTATAGAAAATTCATATAGAAATAATATCAGATAGTCTGCACATACTAAACTCTTTTCTTAATACGCAAAATCTATCTTTAGAGAGTAGCTTAGTGAAGATATCAACTACTTGATTTTTAGTATTAACAGACAAAAGATTAATGATTCCTTCTAAAACATGGTCTCTAAGAAAATGATGCTTGGTTTCTATATGTTTAGTCCTAGAATGATCCATAGGATTTTTTGAAAGATTTATTGCACTAGAACTGGAAGTTGTTATATATTCAACTTCAGTTGTTGAAAGCATTGCACAATTTTGTTTCTTGCAAAACCTAGAAAGTAGACATCCTCTAAGAAATTGACAGTGATTACTTGTATGTTTTTGATCGACTTTATCACCTGCATAATCTTCATCACAATAGTCAACTATATTAAAGAATCAGTTTTTGGATACCATACTTTGAAATCCATAATTCCGTGAAGATGTCAAAAGATCCTCTTAACCACTTGAAGGCGGCTTTCCTTTGGATTTAATTGAAAACGTGCACAAAGGCCCACTTTAAGCATAATTTCTGATCTTGAGCTTGTAAGATATAGTAGTGACTCAATCATTCCTCCATACTTTGTCTCATCCGTAGCCTTGCTTTCTTCATCGTTATCAAGTTTAGTTCCTGTTTACATAGGAGTGCCTATCGGTTTGGCATTCTCAAAATGATACTTCTTTATGAGTTCCTTTGTATATTTGTCTTGGCTAATGATGATCCCTTTTTTTTTTTCTGTTTTGCAATATGAGAAAGAAAGATAGTTCTCCCATCATACTCATTTCAAACTTCCCCAACATTAATGCTAAGAATTCTTCACAGAAAGATTGAATAGTAGCACTGAATATTATGTAATTAACATATATTTGCATTATGAGTAATTATTCTCCTTTTTATTAATAAATAAGTTTTTATCTACCTTTCTTCTTTCAAAGTTATTCTCAAGCAAAAAATTACTTAACCTCTCGTACCATGCTCAAGGAGTCTATTTTAGACCATATAGAGCTTTATTAATCAGGATGGTTTTCACCATCAAAGCCTAAAGGTTGCTTAACAAATACTTCTTCGTTAATATATTCATGTAAGAAGGCACTTTTGATATCCATTTGGAACAATTTGAAGTTTCTATAATATGTAAAGGCAAATAAAATTATAATGGATTCCAATTTAGCAATAAGTGCATAAATATCATCAAAATCAATACATTCCTGTTGATTATAACCTTGAGCTACAAGTCTAGCTTTGTTTCTTACCACCTTACAATTTTTGTCAATTTTGTTTTGAAATACCGAACAAGTTCTAATGACTGAGTTGTTTTGTGGATGAGGTACTAGATTCCAAAATTTTTTTAATCAAACTGATTCAGTTCCTCTTTTATAGTTGAAACCTAGTTTTCATCAGTAAGAGCCTCTTCAACGATCTTTAGTTGTAATTGTGAGATGAGGGCAACAAAGTTGTTCTTGAAGGATGATCTAGTTCTTAGAATTTCAGAGGGTCTTTTATAATGTACTAATGTGTATTAAGACCTCTCTAATATCTTCGTGTCCTTTTTTACATAGGCTCCTAATGAGAGAAAGGCGCTTACTCTATCCTAGCTTTAGAAGGACCTTTTTGATCTTGTAATTTTGAAGGTACTATAGGTGTAGTTTGAGTTTGCGATGTATTTTTAGGAGCTAAAGGATGTTCTTCATCAACTAAATCAACCGTTGTTGTCGAAGGTAGTGCTTCATCAAATACTACATGTATTGATTCTTCTATCTTCTTTGTTCTTTTGTTGTAAACTCTGAATCCCTTATTAGCAATACTGTAGCGCGGAAAGATAGCTTTATCTGATCTCGCATCGAACTTTCCAAGTTTGTCTTTTCCATTGTTTAGAACGAAGCATTTGCAACTAACTGCTTGAAAGTAAGTAACATTTGGTTTTCTTACTTTTCACAACTCATAAGGGGTCTTTTTCAAAATAGGTCTTATAAGACACATGTTAAGTATGTAACAGACAGTTGACATGGCTTCTGCTCGGTAACCATGGGGCATACTACTTTTGCTTAGCATTATTTTGGCCATATCAATGAGAGTCCTATTCTTTCTCTCAACAATTGCATTCTACTAAGAAGTCATTAGGCATGAAAAATTGTGAGATATCCCATTTTCATTATAGAAATCTTAGAATTTTTTGTTATCTAATTCTCCTCTATGATCACTCCGAATAGATGTAATGTAGTACCCTTTTTTAATATGAATTTTTTTACATAACTTCTCAAAGAATTCAGAAGTATCATCCATATTTAATAGAAAATAAGCCCATGTAAATCTAGAATAATCATCTGTTGATTGCAAAACCAGTTACTTGTTTTATGTTAAAAATTACAAGTATAAAGGTCATTACTTTTAGTAAAAAGTAGACATTGGCCCATAGAGATTGTGCTTAGGCATCACTTAATTCAGGTTGTACTTTGTTTAAGACTCAAATTTGAATAATAACTGAAACGTAAACTAAATCAAAACAAACTAGTAACAATAGAATAATGTAATAATGAAAATTCGTAAAGAGAATAATGAAGTTATGGGAGAGGGGGTTTTACCTATCATCAATGCTAATCTAGCCTTTTATGTGTTTATGAGGTGTCGGTTCTTGATGATCATAGGGTTGATTACTCTCTCTCGAGTTATAATCATTCCCTAAATTATAAACCCTAATTGAATTATTGACTTGCAATCTTTCAATTCACAAATTACCTATAATTCTAATTAGTTCTAAATCTTTCTAAAAACCAATCGGTTTCGCACGAGATCTCTCTCCATAAAATTACCGACTAGATTGAGTAAGTAGTCAATTACATCGCCCAACTCTCATTAATCCAATCTAATCATTTTTATCTGGTTCACCCTCTTGGTGAAATATACAAATGCATCAATCAATAACAACACCCAACTCAAGTAAACACAAATCAACTAGATTAACATTAAAGATAAGCAAAGTCCTAAAGGAAAAGTTAGAATATCATACACAACTCAAAATTCATGTCTATACAACCCATCTTAATCTTACAAATTTAAATGAATAAAAAAGTAAATGGGGAAGAAATGAAACTTAGGTTGGATGATTCGGGAGAGCAGTGGTATCGGGAGATCACCTATTCTAGGAAGCTTCAGTTTCGGAACCCTACTCTTCTTCCTCTTCTTCTTCCTCTCTCTCTTTTGGGTTTCCAAATGTAAGCAGAAGTGTAAGCTCAATTTAGGGTTCCCCTTTTATGGTCTTTTCTAATTAAGGCAACCTAAGTGTCTTTCTGGGGACCAAAATGTCCAAAACATCCCTCGAAAACTCGAATCTGAAAGTGACTCTGGGTCTGTGTAGCACCCCACTCTCACAAGACACATACTCGATATCATGAGTGATATCCGAGGGCGAATCCTGCAAAAATTGGCATGTTAGTAGTAGTCAATCAAACAAACCTTCGTACAAATTTTTTTTATAACACACGTGCATGTGAAAGTTTATAATCAAATTCGGGCCTATACTTTTATTTCATAAAACACGAAATCACAATTATTATTACAATTTGATCAATCTCTTTTGCAAAACAGTTCCAATTGGAAAGTTATACACAATAGAAATATTCAAATCCATAAGATACAGTAATTGCGGAAGACTCAATTCGGTAAAAAAGTAAACAAATACAATACAGATGCGAACTGAACTCGACCTTTACCTCTTACTTGAATGCAGTGGCTATACTCCCGTTTGCCCAATGAGGTAACTCTTATGAGCCTGAAAAATATTGCAAATTTTAGGTGAGTTTTGTGAACTCAGTGAGCGACCATCTTCGATGGCTCGCTCATCACTTAACACATAAAATTTACATAATTAACAACATTTCATTAATAATCATAAGACTCACTTTAAATTTGTTATTATTATGATCGAGTGCCTATAACTGTCTTGTATCTATTGTGGATATCGGGCTCATTAATAACTGTTCTGTATCTGTTGAAGATACCAGGCTTATTTTACATAGTGAGCCTTTGGCTCTTATACACTTTCTGAGCTTTAAGCTCTTTTTCACAATTTGAGCTTTAAGATCTTTTCCACATCTGAGCTTTAAGCTCTTTTTCGGTGGCTACGATGGTTATGGATTTAGGAAATGAAATGCATCACATTCACATCTTTTCAATCAGTTACTTTATTTCACTTTACATATATCATCAGATCTTAGTCTCACATTCAATATTAAAGTTGAGAATCACTTTTTTATTTATATGTATATTCACATTTCTCTTCGAAACTCGGTTCGAAATTTAACAATCAATTTTTGTATCACACATTTCATCAAATTCACATATAAGGAGCATTTCTGTTATTATTCATGCATTTATCAAACTCCTCGGACATTTAATGTCCGAAATCAGAACAATCACATTTCATTTCAATTGCAATTCAAAGCAGAAAGTTAAAACATAACAAACAGTGAATGAGACCATCTAGGTCAACTCATAATATGCTCCAGATTAACATTAGCTTCCCTGATCTGGAAACATCTGAATGTAGACGTTTATCCTGCACATCAAAATTATGCAATACACACATTGCACATATATTAATAATTGCACAATTATAAGTATTCCTTTATGCACAAATGTGTATATGGAATATATACAATGCATGCTCAATGACAATCCTGGGTATCTTTCCATTATTCTCATCACAATATCAATCATATATCAAAACTCACTTAAGTATAA